>PVKU01004073.1:0-157437 GCA_004027475.1 Anoura caudifer
GGTGAAGGATAGGGGTTAGCTCTTCCTTAAATGCTTTGTAAAATTCTCCTGTTTAACCATCTGGTCCAGGGCTTTGGTGTGTTGGGAGTTTTTTGATTACTGCTTCAATTTCATCTGCTGTTATTGGTCTGTTCAGGCTTTCTGCTTCATCTTCATTGAGTTTTGGGAGATTATATTTTCTAGAAACTTGTCCATTTCACCTAGGTTTTCAAATTTCTTGGCATATAGTTCTTCATAGTAATTTCTTACAATCCTTTGTATTTTTATGGTGTCAGTTGTGATCTCTCCTCTTTCATTTGTGATTGTGTTTATTTGAATCCTCTCTCTTTTTTTCTTGATGAGCCTGCTTAAGGCTTGTCAATTTTGTTTATCTTTTCAAAGAACAAGCTCCTGGATTCATTGATCCTTAGAATTGTGCATTTAGGCTCTATGTCATTTAATTCTGTTCTGATCTTGGTTATTTCCTTCCTTCTATTTACTCTGGGCTGTCGTTGTTGTTGTTCCTCAAGTTCTTGTAGGTGTAAGGTTAACCTGTTTGCTTGAAATGTTTCTATCTTTTTTAGGTAGGCCTGTATCGCTATGAACTTCCCTCTGAGGACTGTCTTTGCTGTGTCCCATATGTTTTGAGTCATTGTGAGTTCATTTTGTTTGTTTCCAGAAACTTTTTGATTTCCTCCCTAATTTTATTCTTGACCCATTCATTGTTTAATAACATGCTATTCAGTCTCTATGATTTTGAGGGTTTTGGGTTTTTCCCCTTGGGGTTGATTTCTAGTTTCATTTCCATGTGGTCGGAGAAAATGCTTGGTATGATTTCATTTTTTTTTAATTTGTTGAGGCCTGTTTTGTGTCCTCTCATGTGGTCTATCTTTGAAAATGTTCCATGTGCATTTGAAAAGAATGTGTATTTAGTTTGTTTGGGATGAAGGGCTCTATATATATATATCAGTTAAGTCCATTTCATCTAGAATGTTGTTCAATGTCACAATATCTTTGTTGATATTTTGTTTGGAAGATCTGTCCATTTTTGACAGTGGGGTGTTAAAATCTCCTACTATAATTGTGTTGCTGTCCATATCTTTCTTGAAGTCCTCTAAGATATTCTTGATGTATTTGGGTGCTCCTATGTTAGGTGCATATATATTTACAATGTTTATGTCTTCTTGGTGGATTCTTCCCTTGAGTATTATGAAGTGACCTTCTGGGTCTCTCTTTATGACCCTTCTTTCTTCTTTTGAAGTCTATTTTGTCTGGTATGAGTATTGCTACCCCATCTTTTTTCTCCGTCCATTTGCTTGGAAAATTTGTTTCCAGCCCTTCACTTTTTGTCTGTGTAGGTCTTTTGTCCTGAGGTGGATCTCTTGTAGGCAGCATATGTGTGGGTCATGCTTTCTTATCCATTCAGCTATTCTATGTCTTTTGATTGGAGCATCTAATCCATTTATGTTTAAGGTTATTATTGATAGGAACTTATTCATTGCCATTTTTGTGCCTGTGTTCCTCCCTCTCTCTCTCTCTTTTTCTTCCTTTTCTTAGTGCAGTACCTTTAGTATCTCTTGCCACACTGGTTTGGTAGAGGTGTATTCTTTTAGACTTCTTTTGTCTGAGAAGCTCCTTATTTTGCCTTCTATCTTGATTGAAAGCCTTGCTGGATAAGTAGTCTTGGTTGCAGGCCTTTGGTTCTCATTACTTGGAATATATCTTGCCATTCTCTTCTGCCTTGGAGCATTCCCATTGAGAAGTCAGTTGCTAACCTAATTGGGGTTCCCTTGTATGTTACTTCTTTTTTCTTCGTTGCTGCCTTTAAGATTCTCTCTTTGTCTTGGAATTTTGTCATTTTAATTATGATGTGTCTTGAAGTGGGCCTCTTTGAATTCCTCTTGAATGGGACTCTCTGTGTTCCTGAATTTGTGTGACTTTTTCTCTCATCAAATCAGGGAAGTTTTCCATCATTAATTTTTCAAATAGGTTTTCTATCCCTTGCTCTTCTTCTTCTCCTCCTGGAATCCCTATTATACGGATATTATTACATTTCATATTCTCTTGCATTTCACTTAATCCCCCTTCATTCTTTCTGAGCCTGTTTTCCTTTTCTTGTTCTTTCTGGGTGTTTTTTTCTAGTTTGTCCTCCAACTCACTGATCCAATCTTCTGCTTCATCGATTCTGCTTTTCATTCCTTCCACTGTTTTCTTCAATTCAGAAATTGTATTCTTCATTTATTGTTGGCCCTTGTTGATAGTTTCTATTTCCTTTTTCATGTTGATATAGTTTGCAGTAAGTTCATCATAGCTTCCCTGTAGTTTCTGGTAGCTCATTGAGAGCTCATGGAGCTTCCTGACAACCATTGGTTTGAACTCAATGTCTGGCAGTTGAGTTACTTCTGTTTCATTTAGCATTCTTTCTGGTGCTTCTTCCTTTCCTTTCACTTGGGGATTGTTTCTTTGTCTCCCCATTGTTTGTGAGACTCTTCTTGTTAGCCTCAGCTTCTTAAATTAAGCTGTTCTGGCTCCCTGGGTTTATGGTGTGAACTTCTGTGCTAGAATACCTGTGACACTTAGTAGTGCAGTCTCCTTCGGGTATCCTGGTGATCAAAGCTTCCACTCTCTCATCTGTTGGAATGCTCCCTCTTTAGGACCAACTCCGTTTTTTTTTTTCAGTGTTCCAGGGTTTGTTTGTTTGTTTATTTTTTTGGTGTTGTTTTTGTTTTTGTTTTTGTCTCACTCCTGGGTATTTAAAAAGAGAATAGAGGAAGAAAAAAATGGAAAAGGAAGGAAAAAAGAAGAAAGAAGGAGATAAAATTGGAAAGAAAGAAAGAAGGAATAATACAAGAAAGAAGTAAAGATAAGCAAAAGGAGTTTAGGAGTAAAAAAGATAAAAATAATGAAAAAATAAAAATATTATTCAAAAAAGAAAAACGAACAAATGAGCAAACAAACAAAAACAAACAAACAAACAAAAGAACTCTTGCTGTTTTCAGACTGCCAAGCTGGATTTTCTGGTCTTGCTGGCTGCAATGGCTGAGGGGTGATGGTGTCACTTTTCTCCATGTTCAGCACTCAGTTATCTTTGGGCTAGTCCTCCCAGGGCTAGCCCGGTGCCTCTCTGCACAGGGCCTTGGGCATATGTTTTGAGCCTCCTAGGGAGCACGCACTTTCCCAAGTTCATGGGTGTGAGCTGGAGTTTCCTACACTGTGCATTCACCCCAATTTCACAGAAGTGAGCTCCAATTCTCTCACGGGTCGCTCGAGCTCCCCAGGTTCCCAGCATGGGCTAGAGGTTTCTGGTCACACACAGTTGTATCCGTTCTCAGGGGGGCGTCTTTAGTTGCGAAGCCTTATGCTGTAGTGTGGACCCGGCTCCCTTCCTAGAGCCCCGAGCCGGCCTGGCAAGCTCTGGGCCCCAGGCCTCAGCATTCCTGGTCTCTGTGCTGATTCCTGGGCTGTTATTGTCCCAAAATACTCTCCTTACAATCCAATTTTTCAATGTCCGCTACAACCTTCAATCTCCTACTTTCAAATATGCTGTGTTTCCAGTGGTTGACCATTCCTTTTCTCCACAGATTAGCCAGGTTCCTCTCTCGTGTGCAGGGGGAAATGGAATCTGCTCCCTCCTACTGTGCTGCCATCTTCCAGCTCCCTGCAATCCATTCTCCATCTTCCTCATCTTAGTGAATGTGTTAACAACCATCCAGCAACTCAAGCCAGAACCTTGGTAGTTGACCATAATTCTTTTTCTTTTTTTGGCATATCTCCATATTAAACCTATCAGCAAATCCTTCCTATAGCAAAATATATCTTCCATTTACTTATAATCATCACCAGTGTTACCGTCCTTCTCCAAGCCACCACATCTCTCACTTGGAAGACTAGTACTTGCTCCCCGACTGCTGTCCTTACTAGAACTCTTGTTCCTCTCTAATTACTAATCAGACTCCCAGTTCCCAGCATAGCAGTCAAGATGATCTTTGTAAAGTGCAAAGAAAAGTATGCTGCTCTGCTCTTTATTGGCTATCCTGATAGAATTCACAAACCCAAGCATAGCTTGGCCACTTCTTACTGCTTCAATCCCACCCCCTGCCATTCTGCCTCTTGCTCATTCAGCTGTAACCACACTCCAAGTTTATCTGAAGTCATTGAATGTACCATGCCTCTTTTTTTAAAATTATAGCCTTTGCTCTTCCCTTTGCCTAGAACACTCTACTCATCTCCTTGAAGGTTTCTTTCCTTCTCACCCTTTGGATCTCAATTTAAGTGTCATTTCCTGAATGAGTCCACCTCCTGAGAACTCCACCAACTCTTGTTCTTTGTCACAACACCTTTTTCTTTCTTAACACTTTATGAACATAGTTGTCCATTTATTAACTTGTTCACTCATTTACTGTCAGTCTGCACACTGGAATGTAAGTTCTGTGATGCTTCTTTTGTACATAATTACACAGTGAACCTATTTTAGCACTCAGCAATGATAGATGTTTGATAAACATTTGTTGACTGAAAGAACAGACAAATGATAAAATAAAGCTCAGGAGCAGTTTGATGGAGATGGAGTGGAAGGGTGGTTCTGAGGACAGTACAGGGTCTGTCACAATTAGTAGCAGGGGCCCAGACATTGGTTCCCTTTACCCTGGTCAACATCAGCCTCAGTATGGACACCTGCCACAGTCAGTCTCCCTGGTGGGCAGTGGGAGCCACATTTTTACCTCAGGCCTAGTAGAGGCAGATGCTGCATCATGGAAGGCTGGACACTCTGGGTGTCCAGCAGGGCCAAGGCTAGTTGTTTGAACCCTTGGGTTGTGCCATATGGGAAGGATTTGAGAGTGGATGACAGTAGAGTTAGAAAAATGGCATTTGGTGAGAGTTGTGGCTAGAGGACATGTGGATTTTTTTTTGTTGCCTGTGTCTTTTTAAGCCTTGTGTCTCACTTGGTTACTCATTTGGGGTTTAATTTTTATCTTCAAGACTTTAGCATAGGCAATGTTAATAACCACTTGTATCAATAGTGGTCTTCTGATGAGGACTCTGGGAGTTAAACAAAACCTCAGTCCCATGGGTGGCAGTGGTTACCCTTTTATGAAGTCACTTTAGAAGTATATTAAAAAGCAGACACAAAAGGTCATTGAGCTATGTTCCAGCTGTTGCAGAAACCCTTCAGGTATTTATGTCACTGAGTACATTAGTAGTCTTAATCGGTCACAGGTGGCCGCATTTTACTTTTTAAAGCATACTTACCAGGCAATCCAATTTAAATATACATTTGGGCCAAATTCTCATCCTTTATTACTCTATAGGGACATGCATTCATTAGCGAAAAGGAATAGAGATTTTTTTAAAAAGGAAGATTTGTCCAGTTAGTGAGTTGGCCTAAAATATTAAGAACTCGATATTCTGTTTCCAGTCTGTTCAAATTATTTCCTTCAGTAGGGGCTGGTTTACCTCAGGGCCAATATTTCTGATTATCAAACTCACCCAGAGTCCCAGATAGGAAGATGAGATCACAGCAAACCAGCACGGGTTGGCCCTGTCCAATATCCAGCTTCTTTGGGCTTCTTTTCCCTCCATAGCTGAGGCTACTTGGGTCCTATTTCAGGCTTAGCCATTTCCTGGCATTAAACAGAAGCAAGATGTTCCTGCCCACATCCTGATTCAGTCATATGTGCCTCCAGTCCAGCTCTGCTTTGGTGCACAGGCCCTTCTGTCTTACACCTAAGAGCTAGTCTCTACCTCCTGTGCCTGTTCTAAGAATCCTGCTTCTTCTCTGTCCCTGCTGTCTGAGTTTCTGCATTGGAATCCTGATGCTACTGTTGCCTCTCTTTTTAAAATGTTTTTCTTCTTAAAAAATATTTTATTTTGGCAAAGTATACATTACATAAGCTCTATCATTTTAACCATTTGAAAATCCACAATGTGGTTATTGCCAGAGGGAAGGGGATGTGGGGACTGGAAGGAGAGGGGAAGTGGGGGTGGGGATGGGGACATCTGCAATAATGTCAACAATAAAAATAAAGAAAAAATAAAATGCACAGTATATTTACACTGTAAATTCATTCACATTGTTTCTCAACCATCACTACTATCTACCTCCAGAAATTTTTCATTATTCCAGGCTGAAACTCTGCACCTATGAAACACTAGCTCCCCAATACTCCCTCGCCACAGTACCTGTGTCCTCTGTCTAATTTGCTGGCTGTTGCCTCTTTGTGCTGAGTGTTGCCTTGCTCTTATCTGCCCGGCTCTTTGTTCTCTAGGCACAGGTACTACATACTGTCTTATTTGTGAACTTTGACCCTAGGAGATGAAGCCCTGCTACTTGCTAAAAAAAATTTTTATATTTTCTCTCTGCCTGCACCACTGAATATCACTCTATACCTCAGTCTTCACTGCCTTTCTTTGCCTGTCTGTCATATTTTCCCTACCATTTTGCTTTGGGCTCCAACTCTGCAACACATTTCTCTTACTAAGGCCCCTTTCTCATACCTATGGCTTATTCCCAGCCTGTCAATCTGCTAGCACCAGAGGTGTCCAACTTTTTGGCATCTCTATGCTACGCTGGAAGAAGAAGAGTTGTCTTGTGCCACACATTAAATACATTGTGACACGTAATCACAAAAAAATCCAATAATATTTTAAGTAAATTTACAATTTTGTGTTGGGTTGCATTCGGTCATGCTGGGTGGCATGCAGCCTTTGGGCTGCAGATTGGACACCCCTATTAGACTACCCTTCTCAGCACCTGTAGCTGGACCATCTCCCTGTTCCCTTATTCTAAGTCCTTGTCCTTCCCATCATTCCCCAGCCTTCCTGAGAGGCAGTAGAACATCACCATTTGGTGCATGGACACATGGAGACAAAGCTTAAGGCTCTCAACCTTCCTGGAGCATAGGGACTCAAATTCAGAATTATTAACAAAAGGCAGTGAGAATGAAAAAAACACCGAATAAGGAAAACAGTCAGTGTTCTTGCAACACACACGATGAATTTTAAAGGACTGGAGTAACCCAATATGAAATCTTCTTTTACATAGAAATTTAAAAGACCAACTTGAAAAGTTATCAGTTCCATTTCCCCAGGCTCTCCACACCCTTGTGTAAAATGTGAATCTTTTCTTTGACAAAATCCTCAACAAGAACAGGAACTAAACACTTCTCATTGCCCCCCATTATAGCTGAGCAGGTTAGATTTTTAAATCCTAGAGTTCCATACTGAAGGAATGTTTGTTCTTCTAATGCACAGTATTGTTCTTCTCTTCTATTAAAGAATGATTCATCTAAAGAATTAGTTTCTATACCAGTTTAATAGTACGTATTTTTAGAGGTCAGTGAATTATTACTGTGAAATTGCAAACAATGACCCAATTCCTCATCTCCTTCAAGAGAAGTGATGTATTTAGGACTTATATCCCTAAGAAAAGAGATGAGGTAGAATTAGATATTCATAAAAACTCTGTGAATTCTCAAGTACTTTGTTTTCAGTGATCTTTTAAAAATATTATAAAGAGCCTATTTAACAGTGTCATCAGGTTATCATATTCAGTCTGGACCAAGACAAAACAGGTACAGGGACCAAGTCTCAGCATCAGGTAGGTGAGTAAGGGGTTTAAAGTTGAATTTTCAGCTATAAAATGAATAAAATCTGGAGATCTAATGTAAAACACTGTATACACAGTGTTGAAAACATGTATACAATTGAAATTTGCTAAGAAAGTAGAACTTAAATGTTATCACCAAAATGAAATTAAAAAATTTAAAGCTAAATTACATAGTGCGAATTACATAGGTATAGAGTAACTGTTTGCCAGCTGAGCAGGAAATAAAAATCTGATCAGATTCATACAAGAAGCAAAGATGGTGAAAACATTTGGGGGAAAAACAGAAAAGAAAGTAAATGACTGGAATTGAGACAGTGATTCTCAGTAAAATTCTGTGGTTTGTTTGTACCAATGTCCATTTGGAAGGCCAAAGACCACCTTTGGTGCTTTAACTGAACAGCTGACATCTTGTTCTAGATGCCTGGAGTCTGTTAACATGTGCCAAAGAACAGGACAAAGGTTTTCTCAGAACACATTTAGTTGTTAATTTGCAAGGCCTAAATTTAAGTTTTAATTCCACTGCTTTTTAGATATGTATTTGTAACAAACCACCTACCCTTTCTGAACTCATTCTTTCCTCTAAATAACAACAAAATCTATTTCACAGAGTCCGTTTAGGCATCGAGTGAGTTAAGAGGGCTTTGAGTATCGAAAATCATTCTATAGTAATTAAAGCTAGATTTTCCTAAAAGAAATGTCTTATAAGCCTAAAAAAAAGCCAGCCATTTATTTCATAGGAAATGTCAGCTGTATACAGAAAACAGTGTCAAAAGAATTTATATTTTCTGTCAGGTCTGTTTAAGAATTCCATGTCATGTTTTTTTTTTTCAGCTGCTAGTAGTGGAAATTTCTGCCAAATATGTAATAATGATAATCCTACCTCTCGAGGTTTTCTGGCTGCCACCTTAGCACCACACCAGTACAGAGCCAAATGGCACACGTCTCTGTGATAACAGTTCATTTTATCCCAAACTTTCGCATGTTGATCTTCCCTGACCTAATCTGTCTTCTAATGTTACATACAAGATAGATAATTTTATTTTTTAATTACACTTCATTTTTTTAGAACAGTTTTACATTTACAGAAAACTTGTAAAGATCGTTAGAGAGATTCTATATACCCCATCCCCAATTTCCTCTGTTATAAACTTCCATTATTAGTATGGTATATTTGTTGCAATTTATGAACTAACTAATACTGAAACATTAATGTTAACTACAGTTCACAATTTATTTAGTTTTCTAGTTTTCACCTAATTTTTTTTTCTGTTCTAGGACCCATCCAGGATACCATATGACATTTAGTTATCATGTCTCCTTGCTCCTCTTGGCTGTGAGAGTTTTACAGACCTTCCTTTTTTTGACGACCTTGACAGTTTGGGGAAGTACTGGTCAGGTGTTTTGTGGAATGTCCCTTTAGCTGGCATTTTTCTGATTTTCTGTCATGGTTATACTGGAGTTATGAGTTTGGGAGAGGCAGACCAGGGAGGTAAAGTACCACTTTCATCACATCATATTAAGGGTGGATACTATCAACGTCACTTATCATTTTTGATGTTGACTTTGAGCTACTGGCTGAGTTCAAGTTTGTCAGATTTCTGTACTGTAAAGTGATTTTTTATTACCTCTTTTTGCATTATACTCTTCTGATGAAAGGCGCTAAGTGCAGGCTACACTACCATACTTAAAAAAAGGAGGGTAATGCCCTACCTCCTTGAGGGTGAAGTATCAATATAAATTATTTGGAATTATTCTGCATGGGAAAATGCAAGGGAATACTTCCCTTCCACCCCATTTATTTATTTGATCAGTTATCTTGATCAGTATAGACTCATGGACATTTATTTTATACTTTAGATTATAATCCAATACTACTGGGAGGGGCAAAAGTAGGTTTACAGTTCTGAGTATACAGTTTATTTTTGTATTATTATTTATTAATTATTATACTATTTTTTCCATACAAACAGCTGTAAACCTACTTTTACCCCATGTTATATTTTTAAATGATTCTTTGCCCAAATTGTTCTAGGTTTGGACATTGGGAGCCCTTTTATTTGGTTCCTATATTCCTTTGTAATTCTGCTCTTATTGTGGGATTTTGTATAGGGGAGCATGGTTTGGTTTTTGGACAATTTCTAGCACTATAAAATACTCAAGGCTTATCTTGTATATTTCCTGCCTATGTCCTAGAGTCAGCTATTTCTCCAAAAAGTCTTGGCTTCTTTTATTGGAGAATGGCATTAGAAACCATGATCTGAGTACAAGGTGTGATCATTGCTACTGAGGTGTTGGTGCTTCTGGGACCTCTAAGCTGACAGAAGAAGGAAATATATGTACATATATTAACCCATGCATTTACACATATCTAAAATATTTCAATATATAGCCATAAGTATCTATATTAAGCTAAACATGAGTTCATACTGATATCTCTAACCCTAATCCATTATTACATGATCATTGTGGTCTCCTCCCCTTGCTTATCTGTAAACTTTCACTCTAACAATGAAAAACCTGTTTCTCACCCTCTGCCATCCATGTACTTACTTGTTCAGTGTCAATATATATGTATAGTAGTTTCAGAATTATTAAACAATACCTCTGTGTGACACAATTTTAGTAACTTATGTACAGTTTCTTACAGTTTCTTTTGCTTTTGAGTCTTACAAACTTCACTCATTCATTCCTTTCCTAAATTACTTATGTAATTTAGACCCTTTTTCCCTACCTCCCTTAGTGAGGTTGTTTCATAAATAGTAATGCAGTTAGATTTTCTTGTCATAGTCCACATTTCTCCCTGGTATTTCCAAACTTCCTAAATGATTTCTTAAATATTTACATAAACTAAGTTGTAGTCTTTGAGGTGTAAAGTTCAATGGGTTTAGACAGATGCATAGTGTTATGTATCTGCAATTACAAAATTATACAGAATAACTTCACCACCCTAAAATATCCCTTGGTCTTAATGTATTTAACACTCCTTCCACCCCATCCCTGAACCCTTAACAACCACTGATCATTGTACTAGCTCTATGATGTTGCCTCTTCCAGAATTTTATGCAACTGGAATAATATAGTATATAGCTCTTTCAGACTGGCTCCTTTTACATAATTACATGCATTTGGGATACACCCATGTTTTATTATAACTTGATAGGACACTTCTTATTATGGCTGAATAATATTCCATTATATGGATGTACCATAGTTTATTTATCTATTCACCTGTTAAAGAATATCTTGACTGCTTCCAGTTTCTGGTGACTATGAAAAGAATGTTATAAACATTCAGAAAAAATCCAGTTTTAGTACATTTCCATCAACTAAAAAAATTCCCTTGAACTACTTGTAGTCAATCCCTGCTCTCTCCCTAGTCCTTGATAATTTGGACTTTTTAGAAGTTATTTGTAAATGTAATCAACATATCTATTGAGCCTAGCTTCTTCCATTTAGCATTACATGTTTTAGGTTCATCCATGTTGTGTTGTTGCGTGTATCAGTAACCCATTCCTTTTTATTGCTGTGTAATACTCCATTGTAAAGATTTACTGCTTTATTTATGTATTAATCAGTTGATGGATGTCACCTTTGTTGTTGTTGTTGTTGTTATGAGGACTGCTATTATGACCATGCTTTTGTGTGGACATATGTTCTCATCTCTCTTGGATAGATATCTAGAAGCAGAATGGTTGACTATTTGGTAAATCTATATTTAACACTTTAAGAACCTGTCAAACTGTTTCCCAAAGTGGTCATACTGTTTTACTCCTAACAGCAATGTATGAAGGTTCTACTTCCTCCACATCCTCAGCTACATGTGGAATGTTCAGTCTTTCTGAGTTTAGCCACTGTAGTAAATGTGTAGTGGTATCTCATGGTTTTCATGTGTATTCCCTGATAACAAATGTCATTGAGCCTATTTTCATGTGTTTATTAGCCATTTGTATTAGATCTTCTTTGGAGAAATGTCTATTCAGATCATTTGCTCATTTTTTCAAGGTGGTTGTTTTCTTATTGGGCTATAAAATTTACCCTATATAAAAGTCTGTTATCAGATAATGTTTTGCAAATACTTTCCCCCAGTCTTTGTCTGCTTTGATTTTCTTTGTGGTATCTGGTGAAGACCAAAAGTTTTTTTTATTTTGATGAAGTACAATTTATCAAAATTTTAATGGATATGCTTTTGATGCCATATTCAAAAAATAACTTTTACTAACCCAAGAACACAAAGATTTTTCTCTTGTGTCTTTTTCTAGACATCTTATAGTTTCAGCTCTAATATTCAAGTCTACAATTGATTTAAAGTTATTATTATTATTTTGTAAATGAATATACAATTATTTTAGTTCCACTTGTTGAAAGACTATCTTTCCCATTGACACCATGTATATGTGGGTTTAGTTCTGGACTGTCCTGTACCTCTGGTCTTTATAGGTCTATAGTTATGCCGCTATCACACTGTCTTGCCTAGTATTATTTTATGATGAGCTTTGAAATAAGATATTTAAATCCATCAACTTTGTTCTACTTTCACAAAGTTTTTCTGACTATTCTATCTCCTTTGCATTTTCATATACTTCCTAGGATAAGCTTATTGATATTTAGTAAGAGAAGCCAACTGAGATTTTGGCAAGGATTATTTTGAATCTCTAGATCAATTTGGGAAAATTGGCATCTTGATAATGTCAAGCGTTGCAGTTCATGGACATAATATATTTCTCACTTATTTAGATCTTTCTTAATTTCTTTCAGAAATATACTATAGTTTTCAGTGTGTAAGTCCTATATTTAAAAGTTTTTTTTTCCCTAAGTATTTTGTTTATCAGATGTTATTGTAAATGGAATTTGTATTAATTAAATTTTAGGTTGTTTGTTGCTAGTCTATAGAAATATATTTTTGTTTGTATATTAATCTAGTATGTGGTGACCTTGCTAAATTCTATAATTAATTCTTTTAATTTTTTTTCTTAGACTGGAATTTTTAGACACAAGACCATTTAATATGGCAATAAAACATTTACTTCTTTCCTGGTCTCTATGCCTTTGGTTTATTTTTTTCTTGCCTTACTTCACTGGCTGGAACTTCTAATACAATGAGTCTCCCCAATCTAAGGGAGACAAAATTTAGTCTTTCACCACTAAGTATGATATCAATTTGTGTCTTTTTAAATAGATACCCTTTATTAAATTAATAAAGTTCTCTTTTCTTCCTGGTTTATTATGAGTTATTAACATGATGGGTGTTGGAATTTTTAAAAATTTCCTTTCCTCATCAATTGAAATTATTTTTTGGTTTTTGCCCTTTGTCTTCTTATTAATATGTATTACATTAGTTGATTTTTGAATTTCACTCTCCATTCTGCTAACCACTTATTCAGGTACATAGTGTTTCATAACAAGTTATCTGTCTTGTTTTGTTAGGGCCCAGAGACTATGATAAATTCATTCACAGTTGTCAATAACTGATTGTGGGCTCCCTTATATAAAGGTCTGACCATGAATGAAAATTTTATCTTATTCTTATTTTATCCCATTCTTGTACATTATCTCTAACTATATCAATGGAACATCAAAAAAGAGAAACACAAGATGAGGACTGAGGAGAGGGAGTTTATTTTTGTCATTGGTGTTAATGTGGGTGTGTATGGTGACAGCCACCTGTGTATTCTCAATTAGGTCTCCAATCTTGTCTATATAGGCTGAGGAGCAGTATCTTTTAGGATATGAATTAGTAGCCATCACATATCATTTCACAACAGTTTCTAGGAGGAGCACCAAAACTGATGTTGAAATTATAGAAAGAATTGGCAAATAAATTGATGATACTAAAATCCTTTGTGAGTAACTGGAAAAATAATATGAAGAAGGCACAGAAATTTTTTTTTCTGAATGAGGATTTAGATAGATAGATAGATAGATAGATAGATGGAAAGATAGAGCTTCTTTGTTTTATACCAAAGTAGTAATTACCTCTTCAGCATAAAATGTCTCACTTACCAATGATCTCCATCAATGAGTCACCTAAGAGTTCAAAATTATATTTGCCCTTTTGTATTCTGTGCCAATAGAAAAAACACAGAAGAACAAGACTGGACTTCACAGGGAGCCAATCTGAAGTACTTGGAGAATTTCAGAAATGTTATGAACAATTTTAGATACATATAGTGTTATTCCATTTTAATACATTTCTAGATGTATTATCCTTTTATGATCGTTCAAAGTGATAACATTTTGATCTTTTAGAAATGTTCCTTTCTCCTGAAAAGAGAAATATGTCATGGAAACAGTAGCAAATGTAAAAAGTGTGGGCAGTTACAATTTCTCAAAATAGAATTCTCAAGTTCTGTTCCTATTTTCTGTCATAATGGGAGCACGAAGGCAGAAGGCAGCATGAAGGGAGTGTTCACACCAGGAGGAATATCTATAAGTGAGTTCTGCATGTTTCCAGTCTCAGTCTGTGCGTCACCGGGGTTGTGCCTCATGGTGAAAGACAAAGAGTAAGCTGTATTTAGAAACAGAGAGGAGTCCACAGGTGAGAAGATGAGAAATTTCCTGGGATTCTTATGTAGAGTATAATATGTATGTGTACACATATGTGCACTAGTGTATGTACACATGCACATGAGTCTTTTTCATTGCACAGGTCTCGAGAGTGTTGAAAGTTGGACTTGAGGAAACAATGGTAATGCCTCTTCTTCTCCATTTAATATCAAAGAAATTTTATTTACATTGGACCCAGAAAAACCACTTGCCTTTTCTGTTCCACCCCCTTCCCCATGCTCTTTATGCACATGACTATTTGGTTGCTGATGTTCCCAAATGGTTCACCTGGACAGGTATATGTGTGGCCAGGGCAGGTAAGGGGCAGAGTTGAGATAGGCTGGACATTTACTGTATAACAAGTGCCTTCCCCTCCTTCCCATCCTAAGGCCATGTTTCTGGACATGTAAACTGTATTGGCTTTTATTCTGATTTCCCAAGTACAACTTGAAAATGTTGACATAAATGCCTGTCCTCTTTTTCAAGATGCCTAGCAGGTTACATAAGGAAGTCAGAAATAAAACCGACCTACCCAGGGACTCTAGGCTCTCGATTTCTATTTTAATTTTCTTTGAAATAATAAACCATTAGAAAATCTTTTAGATCAGCATGTTAATTTTGCCAATGAGAAAACTGAATGTCAAAGAGGCTTGGAGACTTTGTTAGGTCTCACAGCTGGTCCCCACCCAGCTGGGGCTTCAATTTGCTTTTCTGGCCTCACAGAGCAACATTCTTTCCACTCAGCTGTGCTTCCTCATTGATAGGTGCTAACAGAACTTTCTGAACAAAAGGATCTTACCTTTTTACAATGGCTATTTTAAAATATTTTAAGCATCATGCGATGTTATGAGTTAGATTTTGTACAGAAATATTATTTCTTATTTTTTAAGAGAGCCACTCAATTTTTAATCCTCACCTGAGGATATATTTATTGATTTTAGAGAGAGAGAAGGGTAGAGAGAGAGAGAAACATCAATGTGAAAGAGAAACATTGATCAGTTGCCTCCTGTATGTGCCCCAACCCAAGACTGAACCCACAACCTAGACATGTGCCCTGACCAGAATTGGACACACAACTCTGGTGTATGGGGGCAACGCTCCAACCAACTGAGCTGCCTGGCCAAGGCAAAACATTATTTCTTATTATTAATTATTTTTATCCTCATTTTAGACATCAGAAAACTAAAGGGCTAAGTTGCAGCAACTCTTTTATTTTTAATTTATTTTAATTGTTGTCTTGTACAGTTTTCTGTCTTTTATTCCCAACCCAGCCCATGCAGCAACTCTTATAGAGTCTAAGAAATACACCCAAGACTGCTCAATACAAGCTTTCACTCTAGGAAAGCTCAAGCAAGAACTGTTGCTGCCCATTCGTACTGAGCCCAAGAACACAGCATCCCTTCCACAATTCAGTCGACAGTTCAACTTCTGCTTCTCTTGCAAATAAACTGAGATTTGGGTTGTCAAAGGCATTCATAGATGCTAAAACTGCCAGACACTAACACCATACTTTGATCATTCAGTCAAATCAAAGAGCATTTATTAAGCAGCTGTGTGAGGCTCCCTGCAGTGCCTTCTCTTTGTGTCTTTGGCATTCACACTTGGCCTGCTTCTCTTCTGTGGCTCTTCACCCCTGCCCAGGAAAATGCCCCAATATAGGTGAATCTCAAGACCAGGGCTATTCTCATCACAACCAACCAGAGCAGGTACCCTTTTTGGTTCCTCCCTAGATGTTATTCAAAGTTCAGGAGTGAACTGACTTCACTGTGGAATCTGTGCTCCCATCCCAGCTTTTCATAGGGTTCTAGGAGGAGCACTCTAGCCAGTAGTCAGAGCTTATAGGGCTGAAATTTCAGCATCCGTTTTCTTCTTTCAGGATGCAGAGTGAGTATGTAGAAGGGTTTTTAGGAAAGTAGTTTAGAGCCAGTAATTGGAAGGTGTTTTGCTTGTAGTGTCTCAGACTACAGGTCTATGATTTGCCTAAAAATAAATCATTTATTTTAGGCTCAGGCTTTAGAGAGAAGAAAAATAAAGTCTTAGAATGATATTCTTCAAGTTTTCCATGACATTCTTTACATCAAGAAGGAAGATGTGGGAAGGCAAGACAGAGTGAGTGTCCAGAGAGAACGGGATTCCAACACTATTTTCCCATGGTTCATTTATGAGCTTATATTTTCCTAGCCATACACACTTACTCCATTTTGTGACTCACTCAATTTACTCTGCTTAAAACTACATTAAAATCTTTTCACAATGGTTAGGTCAAATATACATACTATGTATACAGTTGGAAAATTTTCCTCACAGATCAAGTGAGGAAATGGATGTCCTCATTGCCATGGTGACTTGAAAAGGTTAAAGCAAAAGCCTCAGAAAACAGAGCAGCTGTGCAATAAAATATCATAACTATGTGTATACTTCCTAAAATATTATTCTCAAACATGGATTAAGAAATCTTAGACCCTATCTCTTAAAATTAATTTCTATTACTAACATTTAGGTTATTAACTAAAAAGAATATTTTCCAAACAATCTTTTTCAACTCACTCCTTTTCTCTCTACACTGTAATCTAATGGCCATTTATCTCAAAAGACAGGCTATGTAAATCATGAGGAATGCTTTGTTGTTGTTTTTTTTTTATATGGATGAGGCATGCCAGTAAGAATAAAGTTTCACGAAGTTGTTTTTCTACTGAAACACACTGTTTTTTTTTCAAATCTCCCCTTTAAATCCATGTATACAGAAATAGTAAAAATTTTTCCCAGTTTGTTTAAGAACTGGGTAAATAAATTGGGCAACACTAGAGAGTGCCAAGCTGTTAAACATTTACCGTCTGTAAGAATTCAAACTTTTATTTTTGTTGGCTTATGGCCTTTGAGTCCCTGACTAACCTTTTTTATTTCTTCATATATACTTTATCCTATAAGATGAATTATAAAGGCTTATCCTCCAAAGTAATACTAAATAGCAATAAAAAAATGTAATTCCTATAATACTTACAACCATCTTAGCATTGGATAAAAAAGCAAATCTCACATCCACGTGTCTTTCTACTTACATTCCCAAGGGAGATGAAGGTGGGTAAAAAACCTTCAAATTTTTCTGTGCTTCTTGCTCATTTCATAAGGATAGCACAAAGAGGATTAAAACATCCCTTGATCTGTGATTCCCTGGCTTAATTTTTAACCTTTAACCTAGCACCTAAATTCTCCACAACCCTTTATTTATTTCAAGATATGTCCATGTAGAAGTATAATAAAAATAAAATCATAGCAATATATTTATGTGTTTATTTCCTGACTTGATACCATCTCATATTTAATACCTAAAAATCAAAAATATTTCTAATTCATTAACCTAGCCCTTCTTCTGCCATCTGGTGGAAAAACTAAGTAATAAACCAAGAGTTTCTCCACTGAATCCATAAATGTATCAGTCAGCAGCTGTTTTGGGGGCTATTATTATTCTTCACTGTTTTATTCAAATAGTACTTATTTAGGCATTTGGTACCATTAAATGCCATAGTCTCTGAATTAGCCAAACTCAGTCCTTGTCCCTGGAAGGGGTGTGAAATATTACATAATTAAAAGCTCTCCTACAGCTTAGTTATTTTCCAACAATAACTTCAACCCGCAGGACAAGACAGGGACTCTCTTAAGATTATGAAGCTGCCACTTAGCTCATTAGTACTAATTTGCTTTATAATTATATTCTGACCCTAAGATACTCATGGTTTTCTGAGCATTTCTAAGAGGGGGTGGGGGGAGGGAAGGGAAGGGAAAGGAAAAACTTCCTTATGCCTTACAAAAAAAATAAAATTTTGGAAGCATTTTTCAGTAAGAGTTCTATATAAGAAAAAATAGCATTCCAGTGAGCTGTCTTCATTTTATCCATTCCTAATTTGCAGGCTATGGAGAATAGGAATGTGATAATAGGGATGTGATAGTAATTATACTAACTGCCGTGGTTTTGAGGAACGTGACAGCCTCATCAAATTAGCTTGAACAAAATGACGCTACAGCCTTATATGAGTTGTCCCATGTATAGCCAAATCTGAGTTCCCTCCTTCTTGCCAAAATCCACAGAGACAAGGCAGCTGTAAATCATAGAGGAAATGTGGCACTTTATGCCAATGCATTCTGGATAGAGGCACTTAAGACACAAGGACCATACTGTTTTACGTTCACAGGAGCTATTGGCTTGGTCTATTGCCACATGAGCTATTTGTTGTGAAGGACACTGAAAGCTTAGGAAGGCCCTTCATCATTACCATGGCATAGAGAAAAAGTAGTGCTGATGGAACCAATGTATGTGCTCCAGTCAAATGGGGCCCTAGAAGGAGATGCGGAGCCCCATAAGCCCCAACCCTACCTCCTGCCTCTGCCCTTCAGCATCCTCGTGGCACAAACCTGAGCTGAGCAGTCTGTCAGAAATTATCCTCAAGCTGAAAGAGGCAACAGATGGTCCACCTTAAACATCTCTGATTATAATCATCATGGGTACATTTTGAATAGGCATGGGATATTTGATGCTTTTCTAAACAGAATAAAAATTTATTTAATCCAAAAATAGGCTTTAAAAATATACACTCTGGGGTTCTGTAGCTGCTTCTCCAACATCCCCCCACAATTTCTGATCTGCTGTGGTACCTGGAAGCTCAGTGCAGTTTCACAATTGACTCCCGTGAAGCTTTTTCCCCCACCAGAGTGTCCAGAGGGTCTAAACTATCGAAAAGGAACTGGCAATTGCCAGGATGCAGAACACTTTCTTAATATCAAGTTATGTCAGTCTAAATTCATATCTTATTGAAATGGTTTCTGCAGTGCAAGTGCAGTGTATCTAGAGGACAACAGAGCACCCCAAAACCTTCCTTATGACAAAAATAAAGGAGAAAAGTCAGTTGAATCCAAGTACATTGGAATTAATACACACAGAGAGATATGTGCCAAATGAAGGATTTTTCTGGAAGAAAGCTGAAGTATTCTGTGTTTTTTACATTTTAAATGAAAGTTTTAAAAAATACAGAAGCTATGTCTTTTGAGTTTTGTCCAATAAACATTTCACTGAGTATGCTCTAAACGCCAGGCTGTGTGCCAGGATTTAGGGATAACAACATGGAAGATGTGGAAAGCCTGACACCTGGGAGCCCAGCGTCGGGCTCATTAATCATACTGATGACAGAAAGCTGGGAGAACTAAAGATGGGACAAAAGAATCAGGAGCAAAAACCATGAAGAAATTTAGTGGGCTAAATTTAGCAAAGATACATGTGAAGTTCTGAACTAAGGATCAAAAAATATAATAATATAGCAATGCCATTATAGAATAGGAAGGTATGGTTTAGCTATGATTCATTAAAAAGACAATGGTTTGAGATCACTGATATAGGGTGACAATGTGATGGTAGTTCCCCCAAAAGCCAGTGCAATGTTGAGGTGCACAGTATAAATATACTGATCTAGAACAAGTTGGCAACCACCTTCTTCTGTGCCAGTTCTACTGATATCAGAGCATTATATTCTGCACTAGACTTTGCATATCATCCGGGCTATAGACAAACTAGTGCATTTTACAAATCCATTAGCCCATCCATCAAAATGATGATGGGCTAAAAACTAGAAACTATTCACCAGCAGATGTTTACTGAGTGCTTGCTACCTTTCAGCCACTGAAAGGTGCTAGGGTAAACAATGAACAAACCACACAATGTTCCTATTCACATGCATATGACTGTTTAATTAAAACAGAAGATAAACAAATAGCTAATAACATAATTTTACAT
Source organism: Anoura caudifer (assembly GCA_004027475.1). NCBI lineage: Eukaryota > Metazoa > Chordata > Mammalia > Chiroptera > Phyllostomidae > Anoura > Anoura caudifer. Next base: position 19,911 of record PVKU01004073.1, read on the forward strand.
ACCATTAAGTGTCACTTTAAAAGCCACCCAAGCTCATCCCAGGAATCACAAGGGAAGGGAACTGGAGACAAGGCATTTAGCCTGGACAGATGAAGACAAAAAGGACACACAAATGACTTATTAAAACATGACAAGAGATTTTCTGTATATTTAGAGTGACTGAATATATTTCCTATAGCCCTGATGAATGGGACCAAGGCTAGTAAGACAGAATTAACTCAACATAAGATTAAACTGCCTGTGAATGTGGTCACTTCAAAGGTGATAGAGGCCACATTAGAGGAAGAAGAAGAAATGCTCTTCACCAATTCACTTTCCAAGGCAGAAATTTCACAACACCTGGCTGAATAGGAGCTGGAGGGCCATGCTGGTGGGTTTCACCTTATGCTTCCTTGATACTTTGCAGGCACCTGTCAGCACTTCTTACTTAGCCCACTTCATTAATCCCTGAGTAGCTTCATTAACTTCTCTGAAACCAGCCTCTCTACCCTCTACAGCTCCAACTCAGGTTCTTATCATTTTCACCTGGGCTCCTAGTCGGGAAACATCCCATTGCAAGTGACAAAAGAAAACTAATTCAAGCTTGCTCAGTGAAAAAGAAATGTATTGGTGTGTGTAACGGGCAATTCCTTTGGTATACTGGTTTCAGACACAGGTAGATCCAGGTCTTAGATCCTAGAGAGTTGAACAATACCAATAAATTTCCGTTTCCTCATCTTTTAGTGCATTTTCCTCTAAGTATAGGCTTAATGATCAGAAGGCCCTCTCCTTGTAGCAGGAAGCCAAAGCTATATCCTTTCATCCTGAAAAGAAAAAGAGTCCTGTGCCTAAGGAGCCATGTGTGAAATTTCGTGGGAGAAGTCTAATTGGTGCTGCTTGGATTATGTGCCAACCCAAACTGACCTCAGCGAACAAGGGGTAGGGTACTATAATATGCTAGGCTTGGGTCGTGTGTCCCCTCTTCTGTGGTTGAGTAAGGGGCTGAGAGTAGGGCAACTCTCTTCCAAAATGCAGATGCTAGGCAGACCAAAACACAAAAACGAAAACAAAGAAAGAAAAGAGATTAGGTATCTTCCATAGTCACATTATTTCAGTAACTTTCTAATTGCCCCATGACTTCCCCAGTTCATGCTTTTCTTTGCTGGAAGAATAATCTTTCTAAATGGCAATTATAATTCTCTGCCTCCCCTCCTTAAAACCTTAAGTACCAAATTTTGGACTATAAGACGCACCCCCCAATTTGGGAGGAATAATGGTTATTAATGCTGCTGTTGAGTTCTGTTTATGTTTATATTGGTGAAATATTATGTTATTTATATTATTAAATATTTTACCACATTTTTTCCTTCAAAATTTTTTTCCTGTTTTCCTCCTCTAAAACCTAGGTGCATCTTATGGTCCGAAAAATACAGTAGCTCCTATTTGCCTGCAAAATAAAGTCAAAACTCATTAGAATCTGGCTCTGTGCCTACCTCTCAGTGTTATTTCTCCCTAGACTGTTCTCATGGCCAAAGCTCCAACCATTATAAATTGCTTGCAGTTTCCTAAACTTTCATATTTATTTCAAGCCTCAGCCTTCACTCAGTGTCCTTACTATCTCCCTTCTCCAATTCCCACTAATTTCCTTTCAGGAGTTAATCCAAGCATCACCTCCTCTCCAAGCCTCTCCTCCCCCTCAGGTAGGATTTATACACCTGTGCTGTTTGCACATCTGTGTCTATTTGCTTACATGCTATGTCTACATCTGATGACCTGTGGGCTCCTAGAGGACAGGGGCTGAGCCTTCTTCATTCTTATGTTTCTGGTAATTGCCTGGCAGATAACAGGTACCTAAGAAACACTTTTGAGAGAGGCAGAAAGGAAGAAAAGGAAGGAAGGAAAGAAGGACAGATTCCCCAAGGCCTATTTTTTCCTCCCAGAGAGTAAACAAATTTTTAAAATTATATTCTGGGTAAAATGTTTCAACTTTGTTGTCTAAATCAAAGTAATGAGTAATACAATTTAGGACTCAGTCTCACTGGAAGGTAGATGCAGGGAACATGAGAAGAGGGGACAAAAAGGTCTTCATGGTGTCCTTTTCTAGTGTGAACCAGCATAGGCAGGCCATTTGTCCCACTCATGCAAGAAGTGTGAGCCCAGTCACATACAAGAAGCACCGTCTTCAGTAGAATGCCATGGCTACCCCATTTCTGGCTCATTTCTGCTTGGGAAGTCATGTGGAGAAATGAAAGTGAATGGAGGATTATAAATGTGACCTAATTCTCTGCTGAAAGTCTTTCCCATCATAGGTCTGAATGTATTTTAATTATACCTGGACATGGAAGCCCTCACCATCGCATAACTGAAGCCCCCAGTGGACTGTCACTGTGGCTGTGAAGATTTGTCTAAGCCTGTGGTTATCTCCAGAGCCTGACATCACACTGATCATTAAGCAACAGCACTGAGGCACAGCTGGGTGTTTCCATGGCAACCTGCACTGGATTTGCCTGCAGAGCTTGGTAACAAGAGCATTTTATTATGTGTCATTAAGGGCAAAAGGCTTGATTTATATTATTTCCTGTAAAATCTTATTATTTCAGGGCTTACACTCCATCTCCATCTATGCAGCTCTTCTAAAAGAAATCATAAGTGTTGATTATTAGGTGGAGTAGCAATGACAAGCTTCAGGTAAACTGTAAACCACATTTTCTACAGATGAGAAAAGCACTTTGCCATAGGGCTGTGGGGTAAAGAGACATCCAGTGTTCACTGAAGACAGAGAATCCTTATTCTGAAAAGTGAAAGGTCTTTCTTTTTATTGTCTGTTCCCACTGGCTTGAGTCATGCTTTAGACACCATTGATAAGGATACTTGTATCCTGTAATCTGCTAAATGAGTATTGACAAATCTGGCTCTGCTGGAGTTTTTTTTCTTCAAATTTTACTTTATTATGGTAGAAACAATTAGCATGAGATCCACCTTCTTAACAAATAGTTGAGTGCACAGTGCATTATTGTTGACCCCAGGCATAACGTTGTAGCAGATCCCTAGAGTTTATTCCTCTTGCTTCACTGAACCTGATGCCCCCAGATTAGTAACTCCCCATTCCCTCCTCCCCAACCTTGGCAACCACCATTCCTCTCTGATTCTATGAATTTGACAATTTTAGATACATCTTACAAGTGGAATATGTGGTATTTGTCTTTCTGTGATTTGGTCTGTTTCTCATCCTCATTAGCTGCTGACTCATGGGTGTTTTATATTCCAGAGTAACTTTTCTTTCCAGCTGTACTAAACCCAGGAAATGATAGCTTCAAACAGTGTGTAACCACTTAAAGCTCTAGAAGGCAAAGAGCCTCTCTCTTGTTTAACTGTGCCTGGAAGTAGGGAAATTAGGTGTTTAGCCAATGACTTTCTAAAGTACAGGCCCCTGGCAAGCACTGCAGGCTGACCTGGAGCTGATGGACAGTGATTGCCTCTAGACTGCAATTGCACTGAATTTACTTGAGGAAGGGACCTGAGGTCATTCATTCACTCATAGCTCCCTCTGCTGCCTATAATTAAGGATATCAATTCCATGAAGGCAATGCCACCAATGTCAGTGAATATGCTCTACCTTCCAAATCCCTGTGGCCTAATGGTACTTCATTTTGGCTTTTATGAATACTCACAAGTCCTCTCTTGACCAAGAAGACTCTGGAAGTTTTGTACCCCAGGGTGACAGCTGAGAACTAGAGAGAAACAGCAAGGTAATCCTTAAAATTTGAGTTAATTTAGTACAGTCAGGAATATGTGAAATGTTTCCTATTCAAAATACCACTTGCCTAAATGAATGAAACAATGTGTATGTCATTAAATTAGTTCATGACTTCACTGACATTTTACACCATCCTCCAAGGATGGTGGAAATCTACTTCAGTTAACTCAAAGTGGAGCAGTGACCAGAAAGTGGATGATGGTCAATACTTTGCTTATAAAGAAAATGCTATGGAATTGCCACAGCAAACTTTAAGATATAGATAGATAAATAGCTATCTATCTATCTATCTATCTATCTATCTATCTATCTATCTATCTATGCTTACATATGTAAAATATTTAATATATGTATCCCTTTGTTTACTAGAACTGTTGGAGACAGAAAAAGTAGATGTTTTGTGTCAATTTTCAATATTTTAACTGTAGAATTAAGGTATCTCTGTTTTGAACAGTTCAATGTCTTCCATTATGGTTGAGGCACACAGGGCAGGAGACAGGTGAATCAAGACAATGTGGTGGATGTCCAGCATAGCTTCAAGCTGAGAAGATACCATGAGTTGCTTTGCTTGCCCCATAAAAGAGGTGCATTTTAGGTTAGATTTGGAAAATAAGGTTGGGCTATAGATATAAAATAAAGAATGTGTAAGCACATGCTAAATATAGAACAGAGGTGAATATGAGTTTTAACTGGTGTTTTTATACCAGCAGTTAGTTACCTCCTGCTAAAATGGCTGCAGCTATGTAATATGTCAAACACCCCTGTAAAAGGATTCCAGTTCAGGAAGTGCCCTATTTTAGGTGGTAAATCTTCCAGCTCCCTAAACCAATGAGTATACAAGAAATAGAATTAAAAGAAGCAAAGCTCTGAGGACAGGGTTTTCATCATTGACTCCAAACAGCTAAATTAAAAGATTGTATATAACCACAAACTATTGTCCTACATCCCAGCTTCATCTCTGATCTATTTAGAGTTACTTCTCATAAAGTCTTTACAAAGGAAAAATTGTTTTTCTTGAATAAAGACAACTGCATGAGAATGATATTTATACTAATACATAAAATTAATCATTTGTAAACTACATTTAAACTTTTCTCTATCTAGAATACACAGGATAATTTCTGTATGCATTATTAAAATAAAATTTGTTCCCTTTTCTCCACATCCTCACCAGCACTTGTTATTTGTTGATTTATTAATGATACCCATTCTGACAGGTGTGAGGTGATACCTCATTATGGTTTTAATTTGCATCTCTCTGATGGCTAGTGATGCTGAGCATCCTTTCATATGTCTACTAGCCATCTGTGTGTCCTCCTTGGAGAAGTCTATTAATGTCCTTTGCCTATTTTTTAACTAGATTGATTAAATTCCTGCTGTTGAGTCATATGAATTTTTTATACATTTTGGAGATTAAACTCTTGTTCGAGGTATCTATGGCAAATATATTTTCCCAAATGGTTGGTTCCCTTTCTATTTTGTTGATGTTTTCTTTAGCCTTGCAGAAGTTTTCAGTTTGATGTAGTCCCATTTGTTTATTCTTTCCTTTATAGCACTTGCTCTAAGAGATATATCGGCAAATATGTTACTATGCAAGATATTTGAAATTTTACTGCCTATGTTTTCCTCCAGGATTTTTATGGTATCGTGACTTATACTTCAGTCTTTTGTTCATTTTGACTTTATTCTAGTGTATGGTATAAGTTGGTGATTCAGGTTTGTATTTTTGCAATTATAGTACAGTTCTCTCAGCACGATTTATTGAGGAAACCATCTTTTCTCCATTGTATGCTCTTGCCTCCTTTGTCAAATATTAATTGACCATAAAAGCAAGGTTTTTTTCTGGGCTCTCTATTCTGTTCCATTAATCTAAGTGTCTATTCTTATGTCAGTACCAGACTGTTTTGAGTATAGTGGCCTTGTAGTATAGTTTGATATCAGGTATTGTGATCCCTCCAGTTCACTATTGGTGGGAATGCAGACTGGTACAAGCACTCTGGAAAACAGTATGGAGTTTCCTCAAAACATTAAAATGGAACTGCCTTGTCCTGGCTGGTGTGGCTCAGAGGATTGAGCGCCAGCCTGTGGACTGAAAATTTGCTGGTTCAATTCCTGGTCAGGTCACATGCCTGAGTTGTGGTGGGCCAGGTTCCCAGTTGGGGACTTTTGAGAGCCAACAAATTTGTTTCTCTCTCTCTTTTTCTCCCTAATTTCTCTTATCTCTAAAAATAAATAAATACATAAAGAAAGGAAGAAAGAAAAAAGAAAAAGAAAGAAAGAAAGAAAGAAAGAAAGAAAGAAAGAAAGAAAGAAAGAAAGAAAGAAAGAAAGTCTTTTGAAAAAATGGAACTGCTTTTTGACTCAGTGATTCCACTTCTGGGAATATATCCAAAGAATACCAAACACTAATTCAACAGGATATACGCACCCCTATGTTCATACCAGTGCTAGTTACAATAGCCAAGATTTGGAAACAGCCTAAGTGCCCATCAGTAGATGAGTGGGAAAAAGTTGTGGTGCATTTATGCAATGGAATACTGTGCAGCAATAAAATGGAAGGAAATCTTACTTTTTGCTACAGCATGGATGGACCTGGAGACTATTACACTAAGTGAAATAAGCCAATGACAAATACCATATGATCTCACTTATAACTGGAATTTAATGAACAAAATAAACTAATAAGCAAAACAGAAACAAAGGCATAGAAACATGAAACAAAGCGATAGCTGTAGGAAGGGAAGAGTAAGGGAGGATTGGTTGAAAGAAGGTGAAGGGTTTAGACAAAGAACATATATGCATGACCTATGGACATGAACAATGGTGTAGAGATTGACTGTGGTAATGGGGGTTGGGCAGGGGGATGAGAGCAAGTTGGGAAAAATTGGGACAACTGTAATAGCATAAACAATAAAAAATGTTTAACTTTCAAAATAAATAAAATAAAACTTATGTGTCTAATATTATAAGCAGAACATATATAGATCATATTTGAGCAATAAAAATATCTTAGACACAATAGTGACACAAAGAAAAAAGGAGAAAAAAATTTTAATTAAATCCCAATTTAATAAAATGAAAATATTTTTTAAAATTAGTGGTGTTGCTTACTTCTAAATATGCTCTTTAATTATTTATTTCTGGCTTCTAAATAACAAAATAATTATAATGATATGCATTGCCAAGAATAACAGTAGATTATTATTGTAATGATTTGAGCAAAATTAACTAAGTTAATTGACTTACCTATTATACTCATATACTAAACTATTAAAAATTAATTAATCCTGCTCTGAATTAAAGGAGCTGCCTGTGGACATACATCAAAGAAGATTCTTCTCTTTCACATTATTTCGTTGATTATTAGCCCTAAAGAAAATCATTACAATCATTTTCCCAGGTCTGCCTCTCCTTAGTCCCTGAAGAACTAACTATTCACCTTACTCTGCTCTAAAAAGGTGTCATAACTGTCATTTAGCATTGGGCCTGTGAAAAACCAAAAAGTGGTATTGAAGGTGAAAAGTTTAATTATTTTCATCTTTTTGCATAGATAAAACTTGAATAACCTTTTATTCCTTTTTTGTCATATCCATTTATGTATGTAAATTTCAACTAACTCTTGAATGCTGATTTCACATTTCTTTCAGCAGCGCTTACTTCAAATCACCAGACTCTATACCTCTACTATATGTGACTAAATAGTATGTGACCTGAGTATGAGAGCCTCATTCTTTGATTGGATGAAATAGTCAAAAGTGTCCAAATAGTCCTGTTCTAAGATATCTTCACAGGCATGTTGGGAATTAACAATAGTCAAGCTTGAAATGATCATTTAAGTCTCGGCCATCTCCAGTGTTGACTAGCAAAGAAATCCATAAATAAAATTTTAAGAGCTATCTGTGCAAAATAACATTTTGCATTGTTCATATATAGCCTAAATCTCAAGAATTTTCAAAGCCTCACAGACACTATCTCATAATTTCTACAGCACTTTTACAGGGTCATGGTCGACTAACACCCTGGCCCTGGAACACAGATGGGGATGCTAAGGATGGTAGTAGGCATTACATTTATTCTGATAATGCATTAAGCCATATCCATCTTCCTTTTTTTTCAGTTTCAAGGACTTCAGGTACACAGGACTCATCAGTCCAAGGTAACATATATTGATGAAGTTCCTTAATTTCCTTCATTTCCCATCTCAATCCTATTCCCTGCTTTACTCTACTGGAAAAGTACGTATAAGTATGGGCTGTCCTTCCAAGCCCACCACATGTAAGCATATGCATTTATGACCAAGCAATTTTGTCCCTGGAAATATACTCCAGAAGAAAGCTTATACACATTTGCGAGGAACTGTGAACTTCTTTATCACAGAGATGTTGGGAGCAGCAAAGAGATGAAAGCCACCTCTACCCATCACTTAGTGAATAAATAAAATATGGCTTATATACATGACAGAATACTATGTAGGAGTCAGAGGCAATAAATTAAATTCCCATAGAGTAACATAAAAAATGTATGAAACAGAATGAGATCTAGAGCATAATGTCATTTATGTAAACTTCAAACCAGACACAAAAACAATGCTAAGTATTTTTAGTTATGTTTATCTCTCATTTTTAAGGAAAAAATGGATGTCATTTATTAAGAATGAAGGGAAGAAGGAAAAGAACATGGCAAGAGTAAAAGAAGAAAAATAAATTAAAGAGGTCTATGGATATAATTATTAACTATGTCCCAAGCCAGTGCTAAGTACTTTAATTCATTATCTTTTTTTCAAATTGACAATACCCTCATGACATAGATGGCAAACACAAGGCCCAGGGGCCAAATCCGGCCCTCCACCTTGTTTTATCAGACCCAGCACCTTGTTTCTACCAGGCAGCAGCACCAAGCTCCTTGCCCCTAGTTAAGGAGTAGTCACATTTATACAGCTCATCTCTATCCTCAGCTCTCAGCTGTTAATTAATTTTGCTTCCTGATTCTAGGAAGTGGGTATTAAAAGTAAGAGACACAGTATAACAAACATTGGTAGATATATTTTGCATCTAACAAATATACTTGTGTCTGCTTTATACTTCAGAGTTTCATTAATTTGGTTTCCATCACTTGATATCTAAGAAACTAATAAGCCTAGGTTAAAAATTAGTTTCTAGATGTGGAAAGGTAAGAAAATAATTACACAACATGGTGACTCATCTGCTGATATCACTGTACCTGAAAACCTGGCTTGACTTTGCATATCATCTCTCTTTAAGCTCCATAGATTGTTCTCAGTAGATTATTAAGCTTCTGAAAGTGTTTTCTGCTTCTTAGTAATATAGACTATTCCATAGTTGAACTTTAAAATATTTTTTAAATGTTCATTAACCAATCAATTAAATTTCCAGGTTGATAGAGATTAAATTTAACAATAATAGGGTGGGGAGGGCTGGGGTGGTGGGCTGGAATGGGAGCAAAAGACAGAAAACTGTACAAGAACAACAATTAAAATAAATTTAAAAAAATTTAACAATAATAAAAATCTCTTGGCAATATCTATGTATTTCTGATACATATATATATATATATCAAAAACTAGGTTACACACCTATTATTTATTTATTTTATAATTGCTTAATGGAAAATATCTTTTAAGGGTTTTAGCAGAGATGGCACAAAAGAACAAGGGGAAAGATGAGCAGGGCAGTACCATTGACATCACTGAATAATATGATGCTTGAGATTTTCACTTTTCTATTAAATATGTTCAGTATGCAGAGAATTAAGTAGCAATAGGAAACCACAATAGAAAATATCATCTGCTGATAATTCCCTATGAATCCTCAAAAGCTAGGGGGAGAAGCTAGGGTGTGGTAGAAGGGGTAATCAAATTTGTCTTATATGAGCTTTGAGATTCATGGCTATAGAAATAGAAAAACAATGGCCTAGTAGTGATAGAAGGCATATTTAATACTCTCATCTTTTAGAAATTTACTAATACCTATTATAAAAAACATTTAAGATCCACTAAGGAGAATCTAATTAAAGAACTCCACATGGACTTCATATCTTTATGTAATGATTCTTTATGTTTTAAGTGTTATGAACCTCAGGAGAGAAGATGGTGGCATGGTAGGAGGGTGCAGATTCCACTTCCCCCTACACACAGGAAAAAAACTTAGCCGATCTATAGAGGAATAGAGCAGACAGCCAACAGTACCACAGCATATATGAAAATAGGAGATCAAAATCTGTAGTGGACATTGAAAAACCAGATGGTAAGAAGAGTTCTTCAGGACAATAAGAGCCCAGGGATCAGCTCGGAGACCAGAGCGGCTGAACTGAAGCCCCAGGCGGCACTTGCCGGGTCTACCACAGCACTCTAGGGAGAGAGCCAGGTCAACTGCTTGCTCCTGGCCAAACAAGGGTTGAGCAGCAACAGGAGAGACCTGGTAGCTTGATGTCGCAGAGAGAGAAGTTAAGGTCTGAATGGCAAACACACTGGGGCTGTGAGCACCCCCGCATAGCCCTGGGTGGAGTGCACACTGGAGCCCCGGCAACCAGAGGTACCCGCAACCAGAGGAGGGGGCTTTGTGGAGGCCCACACTGGGAACCAGGGAGTGCGAGTGATCCGTGAGAGAACCAGAGCCCACGCATGTACCAAGGAGTGCACACGATCTGTGTGAAGGCTGGAGCTCATGCCCATGAACTTAGGGGGAGCACATGCACCACAGAAACCCAGAACCCACACTCATAAACTCGGGCAGTGCCAGAACTATGTAGGAGAACCAGAGCTCACACCCATAAATCTGGGGAGTGCGCATGATCCATGGGAAGCCTGGAGCTCACCCCTGTGAACCCAGGGTGAACAAGCAGAATACGGGAAGCCCACAGAGCCCACACTCATGGACTCTGGCAGCGTGCACATTCTGTAGAAAACCTGGAACCTGCACCCGTAGACCAATGACTGCACACACACCCCATAGCTCACACCCATAAATCCCGGGGAGTGCTTGATCCGTGAGAGACCCAAGCTCACACCCATACACTCAGGGAAAGCCAGGCTGGGCAGCAGGCTCAGAGCCCATGCCCTTAGGCCCTTCACGGAGAGGGATCAGGCTAGAACTGGGGAGAGTAACCCTAAGCTGACTGAGTGCTGAACAGGGAGAAAAAGTGATACCATCACCCCTTGGCCATTGTAGCCAGCAAGACCAGAAAAACCAGCTTGGCAGGTTTGAAAAGAGCAAGAGTTTTTTGATTGTTTGTTTGTTTTGTTTTTATTTTTTTATTATTTGTTATTATATTTATCTTTTTTACCCCTCAATTCATTTTGCGTCTCTTTACTTCTTTTTTCTTTTATTCCTTCTTCCTTTCTTTCCAATTTTATCTCTTCTTCCTTCCTCTTTTTTTCTTTTTCATTTTTTTCTCTTTTCTCTTTTTAAATACCCACAAGTGAGACAAAATGAAGAAAAAAAACTGGAACTGTGAAAAAACCAGAGTTGGTCCCAAAGAGGGGGCACCCCAACAGCTGAGACAGTGGAAGCTGTGAACACTGATACTCAAAGGAGACTTCACCACTGAATCTCACAGGTATTCTACCACAGAAGTTCACTCCATAAACCCAAAGAGCCAGAACAGATCAACTTAAGAAGCTGAGGCTAATAAGAAGAGTCTCACAAACAATGGGGAGACAAAGAAACATCCCAAAATGAAAGGAAAGGAGGAAGCCTCAGAAAGAATTCTAAATGAAATAGAGGCAACTCAACTATCAGATATTCAGTTCAAAGCAATGGTTGTCAGGAAGCTCCAAGAGCTCTCAAAGAGCTACCAGTAACTACAGGGAAGCTATGATGAACTCACTACAAACTATATCAACATGAAAAAGGAAATAGAAACTATCAACAAGGGCAAGACAAAGTGAAGAATACAATTTCTGAACTGAAGAACACAGTAGAAGGAATCAAAAGCAGAAGCAATGAAGCAGAAGATCGGATCAGTGAGTTGGAGGACAAAGTAGAAAAAAACACCCAGAAAGGGCAAGAAAAAGAAAAGAGGCTCAGAAAGAATGAAGAGCAATTAAGAGAAATGCAAGACAATATGAAATGTAATAATATCTGTATAATAAGGATACCAGAAGGAGAAGAAGAAGAGCAAGGGATAGAAAAACTATTTGAAAAAGTAATGATGGAAAACTTCCCTAATTTGATGAGAGAAAAAGTCACACAAATATGGGAAACACAGAGAGGCACAATCAAGAGGAACCCAAAGAGGCCCACTTCAAGACACATCATAATGAAAATGGCAAAATTCCAAGACAAAGAAAGAATCTTAAAGGCAGCAATGGAGGAAAAGAAAGTAACGTACAAGGAGGCTCCAATAAGGCTGGCAGCTGACTTCTCAATGGAAACACTCCAAGCTAGAAGAGAATGGCAAGAGATATTCCAAGTAATGAGAACCAAAGGCCTGCAACCAAGACTACTTTACCCAACAAGGCTTTCAATCAAGATAGAAGGCAAAATAAGGAGCTTCTCAGACAAAAGAAGTCTAAAAGAATACACCTCTACCAAACCAGTACTGCAAGAGATGCTAAAGGGACTGCTTTAAGAGAAGGAAGAAAAAGGGAGACAGAGAGGAATGCAAGTACAAAAATGGCAATGAATAAGTACCTATCAATAATAACCTTAAATATAAATGGATTAAATGCTCCAATCAAAAGACATCGAATAGCTGAATGGATAAAAAAGCATGACCCACACATATGCTGCCTACAAGAGACCCATCTCAGGACAAAAGACCTACATAGACTCAAAGTGAAGGGCTGCAAACAAATTTTCCAAGCCAATGGACGGGGGAAAAAAAGCTGGCGTAGCAATACTCATGTCAGAGAAAATAGACTTCAAAAGAAGAGCCATAAAAAGAGTCCCAGAAGGTCACTTCATAAAACTTAAGGGAAGAATCCACCAAGAAGATATAGACATTGTAAATATATATGCACCCAACATAGGAGCACCTAAATACATTTAAAAAAAAAAATCTTAGAGGACTTCAAGAAAGATATTGACAGCAACACAATTATACTAGGGAATTTTAACACCCCACAGTCAAAAATGGACAGATCTTCCAAACAACATATCAACAAAGATATTGTGGCATTGAACAACACTCTAGATGAAATGGACTTAACTGATATATATAGAGCCCTTCATCCCAAAGACACTAAATACACATTCTTTTCAAATGCACATGGAACATTTTCAAAGATACAACACATGACAAGACACAAAACAAGCCTCAACAAATTCAAGAAAATTGAAATCATACCAAGCATTTTCTCTGACCACAAGGGACTGAAACTAGAAATCAACCCTAAGGGGAAAAACCCAAAATGCTCAAAATCATAGAGACTGAATAGCATGCTATTAAACAATGAATGGGTCAAGAATGAAATTAGGAAAGAAATCAAAAATTTTCTGGAAACAAACAAAAATGAACCCACAATGACCCAAACTTATGGGACACAGCAAAGGCAGTCCTCAGAGGGAAGTTTATAGTGATACAGGCCTACCTAAAAAAGATAGAAACATTTCAATTAAACAAGTTAACCCTACACCTACAAGAACTAGAGGAACAACTCAAATAAACACAATCAGAAATGAAAGAGAAGAGATTACAACTGTCACCACAGAAACACAAAGGATTGTAAGAAATTACTATGAAGAATTGTACACCAAGAAATTTGAAAACCTAGGTGAAATGGACAAGTTTCTAGAAAAATGTAATCTTCCAAAACTCAATGAGGAAGAAGCAGAAACCTGAACAGACCAATAACAGCAGATGAAATTGAAGCAGCAATCGAAAACCTCCCAACACACAAAAGCCCGGGACTGGATGGTTTCACAGGAGAATTCTGCAAAGCATTTAAGGAAGAGCTAACCCCTGTCCTTCACAGACTATTTGAAAAAATAAAAAATGATGGAAGACTCCCAAACTCTTTTTATAAAGCCAGCATCATCCTAATGCCAAAACCAGATAAAGAAACAACAAAGAAAGAAACTTCAGGCCAATATCGCTGATGAACATAGATGCTAAAATTCTCAACAAAATATTGGCAAACTGCATCCAACAATACATTAAACATATCATACACCATGACCAAGTGGGATTCATCCCAGGGATGCAAGGATGGTTCAACATTCACAAATCAGTAAATGTAATACATCACATAAACAAAAACAAAGACAAAAATCACATGATCATATCAATAGATGTGGAAAAGGCATATGATAAGGTACAGCACCCATTTATGATAAAAATACTCAGCAAAGTGGGAATTGAGGGAGCATTACTCAACATAATGAAGGCCATATATGAGGGACCTACAGCCAACATCATACTCAATGGGCAAAAACTAAAATGTTTTCCACTAAGGTCAGGAACAAGACAAGGTTGTCCACTTTCACCACTTCTATTCAATGTAGTATTGGAAGTCATAGCCACGGTAATTAGACAGGAAAAGGAAATAAAAAGCATCCAAATCAGAAAGGAGGAAACAAAACTATCATTGTTTGCTGATTATATGATAGTGTACATAGAAAATCCTATGGACTCAGCCAAAAAGCTGCTCAACCTAATAAATGAATTTGGCCAAACAGCAGGATACAAAGTCAATATCCAGAAATCAAAAGCAATTTTGTATACCAACAATGAAACAGTAGAAGCAGCAATCAAGAAAAAAATCCCATTCAATATAGCAAAAACAAAAATAAAATATCTAGGAATAAAGCTAACCAAGGAGGTAAAAGACCTGTATGCAGAAAACCACACAACACTGAAGAAAGAAATCAAGGAAGACACAAACAAATGGAAACATATACTGTGTTCATGGATTGGAAGAATTAACATCATCAAAATGTCCATACTACCTAAAGCAATTTACAGATTCAATGCAATATCTAATAAAGTACCAATGGCGTATTTCACAAGCATAGAACAAACACTTCAAAAATTTGTATAGAACCATAAACAACCTCAAATAGCTGCAGCAATTTTGAGAAAGAAGAGCAAAGTAGGAGGAATCACAATACCTGACACCAAACTGTATTACAAGGCCACTGTAATCAAAACAGCCTGGTACTGGCATAAAAACAGACACATGGACCAGTGGAATAGAACAGAGAGCCCAGAAATAAACCCAAGTCTCTAGAGTCAATTAATATTTGACAAAGGAGGCAGCAACATAAAATGGAGTAAAAATAGCCTCTTCAACAAGTGGTGTTCAGAGAACTGGACAGCTACGTGCAAAAAAAAATGAAACTCGAGCACCAACTTTCACCATACCCAAAAATAAATTCAAGGTGGATAAAAGATTTAAATATAAGTCATGACACCATTAAAGTCCTAGAGGAGAACATAGGCAGGAAAATCTCAGATATTTCATGCAGCAACATTTTTACTGATATGTCCCCTAAAGCAAGGGACATAAAGGAAAGAATAAATAAATGGGATCTCATCAAAATAAAAAGCTTCTGCACAGCTAAAGAAAACAGTATTAAAATTAAAAGAGAACCAACTGTATGGGAAAACATATTTTCCAATGATACCTCAGACAAGAGTTTAATCTCCAAAATATATGAAGAACTTACATGATTGCACTCTAAGAAGACAAGCAACCCCATTAAAAATGGGCAAAGGACTTGAACAGACACTTCTCCAAGAAGGACATACAGAGAATTCAGAGACACATGAAAAGATGCTCAATATCGCTAGTTGTCAGAGAGATGCAAATTAAAACCACAATGAGATACCACTTCACAGCAGTCAGAATGGCCATCATAAGCAAAGCAACAAACAACAAGTGTTGGCGAGGTTGTGGAGAAAAGGGGACCCTAGTGCATTGTTGGTGGGATTGCAGACTGGTACAACCACTATGGAAAGCAGTATGGAAATTTCTAAGAAAACTAAAAATGGATCTACCTTTTGACCCAGCAATCCCATTGCTAGGATTATATCCTAAGAACCCTGAAACTCCAGTCCAAAAGAACCTATGCACCCCAATGTTCTTAGCAGCACAATGTACAATAGCCAAGTGTTGGAAGCAACCTAGGTGCCCATCAGTAAATTAATGGATCAAAACACTATGGTACATTTACACAATGGAATTCTATGCAGCAGAAAGAAAGAAGGAGTTCCTACCCTTCGCAACAGCATGGATGGAACTGAAGAGCATCATGTTAAGTTAAATAAGCGAGGCAGTGAAAGACAAATATCATATGATGTCACCTTTAACAGAAACCTAATCAACAAAAGAAACAAACAAGCATAATATAACCAAAGACACTGAAATTGAGAACAGGCTGACAGTCACCAAAGGGGAGAGGGGAGGGAAATTCAGGGGAAAAGGGGAAGGGTTTAGAGCAACAAATATAAAGGACACGTGGACAAAAATGAGCAGGGTTGGAAATGGGAGGGCGTTGGGGAGGGCTGGGCAGTGGGCTGGGATGGGAGTAAAAGACAGAAAACTGTACAAGAACAACAAAATAAAATTTTAAAATAAAAATAAATAAATAAAGTGTTATGAGCCTCTTTAAAAATTTGATGAAAGTTATGAACCATCCTTTCATTAAAAATGCATATACATACATATATTTACATAAAATTACAAGAATTCATAAATCTAAAACCCAAGAACTTAGACTAGAAAAATCATATTAATAGGATATGTAGCAATTCATTCTCAATTTTCACTACCATTTTTTAAATTACATTTTCTCAAAAACATCTTTACATTTGCCATTATCATAGGTGCTCACATTTATATAAAGTGAAACCAATCGTCTTACCTCAGCAAGGTCCAATTTTGACAAAATTAGATTTTGTTTATTTTACTGGAGCTGCCTTTGAATTCTGCAAATTGCAGACACAATAATCACACTTCCAGGAACTATTAAGAAAAGATACAAAAAAATTGGTTACCAAAAAGAAGGTTAGCTTATGAAAGTAAGGCAATATTAATCAATGGATATATCAAACTAATAGAAGAGAACTGAGAGTTCAAAAGCTTATAGATTTTTGAAAAAGTAACTCTAGAAGAGTGTTCCAGTGTTATGGTTAACACTCCATCAAAATACTGTCTAACCCCCATGTCAGGTACATCATTAAGGTTTAATGCTATTGTGTCCTGACAGCAAATAGAAATGGCATTTCCCAGGTGCACCAAATCATATTGAGGACATTAAGCAATGAGATCAGTTCCTTGTGTCTTGGAATGGTTTAATGAGAAGCATGTATCCATTAGGAAAATCTTTAGATCCCAAAACCATACCTACTACTCGGCTGAATGTTCATCTGCATTCCTCAGGATGTCACCAAACCAAGGGTGCAATTGAAAGCTAAGATTACATTAGATTATTCAGTTAGCTCAGACATGACTCATGAAGGATGTCATTTTGTACACTTGGGTTTTTTTTTTTAGTTGCTATTGTGTGGGAGATATTATTTAAAGTAACATAGCAAATTTAAGATAAGAGATAATGAGAACCAGGAAGGTATTTTGAGAAAGCCTGAAATGTGAAATCAGAAATACTGGGAGTGATCCCAGGCTCTAACACTTTGTAATTATGTCAGCTTGCAAAATGTCTCTGAGCCTCAGTTTCTTCACAGGTAAAGTGAAGATGTAGTGATTATAGGTTAGGGGTTACCTGAGTTTTTATATGAGCCATTAATATCCTTCTCTACATTCCAAATACACTTTCAATTTAATTTTTATATTCATTATAGTAATCAACATATATACTTTAAAACTTAAATATTACTATAAGGCTTAAAACAATAACAATAAAAAAGCAGCAATTTCTTTCTAGATTCCTGTTCCCCATGGGCTGCTACTCTCAACTCTTTGTTTGGTCTTTTATATCCATTTTTATAATATACTTTTATCTATTTCTGGATGTTTTCCCACAATTTAGATACTGTATATTGAATTTCTAAATTAAAAAATGAAAATTTACTTCCCTTATATCACCCTCACCACACATACTTTTCCTTTATTCAACTTCTCAAAATAGTTTTATCATAATTTGTGATTAAAGAAATATTTAGTGCTTACATTATTATGGCAATAAAATGTTCAGAGCTGAACCATGTAATCTACT
This sequence comes from Anoura caudifer, assembly GCA_004027475.1. Classification (NCBI taxonomy): domain Eukaryota; kingdom Metazoa; phylum Chordata; class Mammalia; order Chiroptera; family Phyllostomidae; genus Anoura; species Anoura caudifer. The sequence goes on from PVKU01004073.1 coordinate 37,782, forward strand.
ATGATTACATCCATTTCTTAGGCAACTTCCCTGATCTCACATTATTTTTATGCTTTGGATTTATTTTTTCTATTTACTTTTTATTAATTCCTTTTCCAAATCTCTACCTTAACTACAAATAGCCACTCAACATGATCAAATGCACCAAGTGATATATCAGTTTCAATTTATTCTTCTGGCAACATTCCTGTCTCCCTCTTCCAATCTTCACTGTTTCTAGGACTCTTAAGGATTAACCCTTACCAATAGGCTGGTAATTCTCTTCACTTCTGCCCTGTGTTTCCTGAATCCCTTTTTTTCTTTTTTGTCTTAACCAGATAGAACACATTATGTAGTTCCTAAGAAATTGCATTTAGAAAGTAAACATTTGAGACTGCCTACCTTGCAAAATTGCTTAAGAAAGCATTTGATTGGGTATAAAAATCTAGGCACAAAGTTAGTTTCATGTAGAAAAGAAGGCATTGTTCTTTTGTCTTCTAGTTTTCAGTGTTATCCTTGAGAAGACAGTTGCCGTTCTCATTTCTAGCCTATATAGTGTGGTCTGTTTTTCTTTTTAGAAACTTAAATATATTTTATTCAAGAGTTATGAAATTTCAAGGTGTTGTAAGCTTTGTTGTCTCTTACCTTCTTTTTATTTTGTGCTACTGTGCACTTGAAGACCTCTTTTGCCTGAATCCTTGTGTTCTTCACTTCAGGGAAGTTTTCATTATTTTTGTGGTAATTTTTCTCCCCTCTGTTTTCCATTCCCTTTTCTAAGAACATTTCAAACAGTCCTGTTTTCAATCTAGTCCCTTTAGAGAAATGTATATCTCCAAATGCTAATTCCTGGAAAGGAAGGGAATAGCCATGCAGACTTCCCAAGATTTCCTCACGTTGACCAATCAGCCACTGTCAACCACAGCCCTGAACATTCAGTCAGGTTACAGGACATGCTACTGCTAAGCATTTACATAACCAGGCAGAGCAGGGATTCCCTATCTACCTTCTCTTTACTTCTTTCTTTCCATTCTCCACTCTCCTTCTTCCTTCTCTTTTCCTCACTCACCTTTTCATCTCTTTCTGCTATGATCACTTGATTCTTCTTTTCTTTATCCTTCTTCCCTTTTCCCCTTAAACTTTACAACTGCCTGTATACTACCACTACTGAACGTCTGTCCCCATTTCAGTTCTATGGCCTGTCTATAGACTCATGTGTCATTGGCGATAGCCATAGACATTGCATTTCGGAGCTGGAAGGGTTCCATTCACTGATGCAGAATCGGCCCCAGATAGGTTGGGTTGATTTGTTAGTGGCAGCATCAGGACTCTAATCTAGATCTGTTAACTCTGAATTCACCTCACTTCTCATTACACAATAGTTGAGGAGACCTCAACATCAGGAACACAATCTGCTGGGCAGCATGCCTATGCATTTTGCTGTGCAAATCCCATCAAAACATAGATTTTTACATGGTTGTTTGAGTTAACTAAGTAATTAGGGAGTAGTCTCTGCATTTTCTAAAAGCAAAATAAAACAAATGAGAAAGGGATATCTAGTCATGACTAATATTCAGTGAACACTTATTATGTGCCATTCATTTTGCATGCATCTTATTTAAGCCATATACTAACTTTATACGATAACTTTATGTAATAGATACTCTCATAAGCTCTGATTTTAGTATGATGAAATGTAGAGAGATTAATTTCTTTATTCATAGAGACATAAGAGGCACTCATTTGCAATCTGTCTGGTTTCCAAATCCATGCTGTTAATTAATCTCCTTTTGGTGCTTCCTGACAAACATTTTTTAAGACATTAAAGAAGCCTTCTAAACAAGCCCAGTAGCCAAGTGCCTGCCTGATTTAAAGATATTCAAGCCCTATGCCTGTTAGCAATACCTGCCTCTCCCACCTCTACAAATCTCTAGATTTAGAAAGAGGTGGGTATCTCCAGTATCATGTCCATCCTCAACCTGAGCCCTCCCATCCTTATGAGAAAAGGAAAATATAGAAAAAAGTAGACTTTTACAGACTGTTTCCAGCCTGGCTTACTTTTTTTCCAGATTAAAAAAAAATTGGTAAGGATCTTTTAAAGGAAATTATAGCAATTATATCCAGCAATCCTCTTAAGGTTTATTTAAATTGAGGTAATTTTCATCCATCCAGGTTCCTAGTCTGCTCTCCACATTCTTGTGATTGCTGTTTTGAGCTGTACATCTAGTTTGTGTCCTTGCTTTTTTCCAGTATAACTTACCTGTAGATCATAGTACAAAATCTTGATTTTGCCTTTAGACATGTGTTGACCAGTTTGTCAGAATTTCAGTTGGCATTATACATGAATGTGGTGGAACTGCTGCAATTTATGCACAACTAATTTTTTTTAAATCTTTCTTTCAAATGACTTCAATCCCCTGATTCATTTTTAATTTGGAAAAAATATCAGGCACACAGTGGTCTATGAGAGCTATATTTTGGCAAGCACAATTTACAATTCATTATCTTTTTTTTGTCAGGGCAGTTTTTAAAAAGCTATTTCTATCATCTGTTCCAGGGGTGTCCAACCTGTGGTCCACGGGCCCCATGATGCCCAGGATGGCTATGAATGTGGCTCAACACAAAATCGTAAATTTACTTAAAACCTTTTTTTTTGCTCATCAGTTTTGCTTACTGTTTGTGTATTTAATGTATGGCCCAAGACAATGTTTCTTCTTCCAGTATGGCCCAGAAAGGCCAAAAAGTTGGACATCCCTTTACGTGTTTCTTTTTTGAATGCCATACAAGCTTTATGCTTTATTTTCAAATTTTTTGGAGCATTTTTTTTCTATTGCTTTAAAACATAATGAATATATATCAGATTGTAAAATAAATTCTAGCCTTCAAAGCTAATTAAGTCTATTACCTGTTTCATAACAAACTGGGAGCCCAGCAAATGTTCTGTTGTAGTCTCCATAGTAAGGAATAGAACTTTATATTCATATTGCTTTCCAGGGTCTTTCTGAACCAGTTTGGAATCCAGCACAAACAATATAGTTTGTTGCTCTCAGACTGTCACTACCAGGTTGTCCTGTCTGGTAGATCTGGGCAGGGAATGAGGGTCAGTAAGGTCCCTGAGTATACTGTTTGAATAATGCACCCCCCAAAAAAAAATTCATGTCTGCTTGGGACCTTAGAATATGACTTTATTTGGAAACAGGGTCTTTGTAGATGTAATTAGTTGAGACCAGGCCATACTGGATTAGAATGAACACCAAATCCAGTGACTTAGGACCTTATCAGGAAAGACAGAGAGACAAGGAAGAGGCAGGACTTGGAATGTTGAGCAATAGGACAGGGATTACTTGAAACTAGAAAGAGGCAAAGAAGACTCTTCTTTAGAGCCTTCAGAGGGAAAACAAGCTGGCAATACCTTGATTTTGGTCTTTTTACCTATAGAACTTTGAGAGAATAAATTTATTATTTTAAGCCACCCAGATTGGGGTACTTTGTTATAGCAGCCTTAGGAACAAAGCCTTGAGGGACTTCTGAATGATGTCATTCACCAGAAGTGATCCCAGTTAAAACTGCCCAAACACTCAAGACTCCTGGATGTACAACTTTAAACAGCTAGACTGTGGGCAGTGGGTAAGAGGAATGACTAGAGAATTACACATGTTGACCAGAGATGGGATCACCTCATTTCAAGCAAAACGGCAACTGCCAAGGCAGTGAAGAAAAATCCAAACTTGATCTGGGCCTTGGAGTACTGGGTTAGAGCTGCAAATGAAAGAGTAGACTTTGGAAACACACTTAGGGGAAGAACCTCAGCAATCTGTTAATCTCCACAGCTACACCAGCACACACAAATGTAGGACCGCTGAGCTCAGCCTGATGATTTTGCAAATGTTTTAGCAATATTGAATGGAAAGATTTTTGCAATGGAAAAGTGTTCATTGCTTTGGGAAATTCAAGCTTAGAACCAAAGCCTAGATGCCTCTCTGCTTTCAGGAGCAGCATTGTACACTAGGAAGCACAGGGGCTATGATATGCATGAGACATGTGTTCACATCTAGGCCTCATCACTTTTTGATTGATTGGTCATAGTACTTTAACAAAGTGCTATAAGACATGGTGTCTTCATTTTAAATGAGAATAGGAAATACTCACTTTGTAAAATGATTATGGGGATGAACTGAAATAACCTATGCAAAGCTGCTAGTGTACAGAAGGTGATCATCAAACATTCATTTGGTTTCTTTCATCCCTGATATCCAGGGAATTATACAGCAATTGTTTTCTCTCTCTTCATCTCTTTCCTACTTGTATCCCTAAGAAACCAGGCAGGGTATGCTTTCCAAGGAAACAAGGAGGCTTTGTTTTAGTCGTTTAGGCTTGTGTGATAATGAAATCAATACATTATTTCTCTAATCAAGGATATTTGATGGTCAAGGACAAATTTTTTTTTTTAAAACCCACCATCTACTTAATTAACATATCTATCACCTCACATTTGGGGGTGGAGAGAACATTTAAGTTCTACTCTCTTAGCAAATTTCAATTATATAATAGTGTTAGCAACTATAGTCACCAAGTTTTACATTAAATACATTATTAAAGGATAATTTTTTAATGGTTATACTTAATACTTATTTACAAGAGGTCTTCCAGAGGCATGGATTTAACTCAGAAGCATACCTCAAAGCCTGCAATGGTGAGCAGCTGAATTCCTTGGGCTGCTCTGAGCTCCTTTTTTTAGAGTTTAAGTGCTGCAGTGAAGCAAGGACTTATCTTGGTTCTTCTTGGATTGGTCCAATATAGCGATGGAGTGAAAGTGTTCTACAGTAGGACAGAAAAGGTAGCAGTTAAAACTTTTCTTTAGTTTTACAAAATCATAAATTCTTTCCAAACTAATATCTCTTCATAAGACTTTTCTCAGCCCAAACTCTCAAGGCCTTTAGAAAGTAATGATTGTCTAGTCTAGATTCAAACTGAGACCTAACACTTAGAGTGTCTGCCAGGCCCAACCACACAGTGCCTCTCAGTGTTTCCCTGCATAAATCTCCTCCTTTCCTCTGGTAAAAAGTATGAAACTAGCCTGAAACCCTGTTTCTGATTTTTTTGTTTACTGCTTTGTTTTTCCCAGAAAAAGAAATTATATTTTGATCCTACAATAATTAAATCATGAAGGAACAATTGAGAACATTTGTTTTGTTGAATTGGATGAAATTAATGGTTATCAAGTTTGGAATTCTGTTTTCTGGAAAGGAAAACAGGCAAAAATAAATGGAAGGGAGGAGGAAAGAATAGGGAATAAGAGGGGAGGAGGAGGGAAAAGGAAAAGCTGTTATTTGGGAGAGAGGCTGTGGAAGGAGCATTCCTTTTGGATCATTTGGCAAACACAGCTTACCTTTCTTATGCCTTCTGTGGTCTAAAACTTTTTACCCCATTTCTTCTTATCTACCAAAAAGAGAAACGCCATAACCGATGACCTCTCAGAGCTTAAATTTGGTCCTACAATTAGTTTGACCTGTGCTTGCTAGAGAGTTTTCTTAGAAGAAATTATGTGTAGGATAATAGCTGATAACAAATGAAATACATACTGTTAGTCACTAACCTCACCACAACCCCTGAGGAGATACTATTTATCTTTGTCTGAGAAAAATGAGCCTTGCTTAAGGCTCTGTAGCTAGCAGAACTAGCATTCAAATCCAGGTCAATGATTCAATACCCCGAGCCTTTACCCACCCAGCCGCTGTCATCCCTAGCATGGAGACAAGAGGCCAGAATATTCTCTACTGGCACAATTCAACAGCAGCATGTGGGCTTTAGGCCCCAGAGACAGTGTGGTAAGGGGAAATGCTGTTAAGCCATATTTTCTAGTCAATTTCATAAGTAAGAAAAAAAAATGGCTTCCATCTCCATCTCTCTGTCTCTTCTGTCTCAGTTCTCAACTTCTTCAACTCTTCATTTTCTATTAATACCCACTTCACAGGCCTGTTCCAAAAGTTAAATAAAATAAAGTATATAAATCTCTCTGCACTTGGTCATATTTGGTTTCTTCATACTTTTCTCCTTCTCTTAGTCACAGTCCAACTTTTATGAATTATTTTATTAAAGAAATATAAATGTATCTTCAATATTATAACCCCTCATTGAAAAGTTTTAATTTCATTTTTATAATATCTCATAAATTTAGGAATAAAACTAAATTTTTGTAAATAAGGAGTCTCACTGAGCAGGTGTCTTCTATAGATTTGGTCTTGCAGGTTAAATCTCTGCATGTATTTATCCCATTAGAAATATCTGGTGTAATTGTTTTCAGTAGCATATCATTTTTAATTATATGATTGGGTTGTAATAATTAGGATTTTGAAAGGAACCACAAAATAAGTATTTGAATATGTAAAATAAGTTAAACCTTTTATACTTCAAAGTTATTATTTTGGCTTCAATTCAGTGGACCATATTTCAAGAAGGTAAGAAAGGGATAAAATATCTTTAGATTTGAAGCAATTCACTATCTTCAAGTTTCATAATTGTATTCTTTCACATTTTTTTCTGATGAGGCAGCTAAAATCTCAGCCTGCAGAGGCCAATGTTATCTATCCAGTGAGTCCATGATTAACTGTCTTCTTGTGTAGAATGATAGCAAAAACAATCGGCAGACAGATGAGAGCTGAACATTTTTCACTGATATACAGCATGATTCTTCCCCTTTTGGAAGTCAAAATGGCAAATTGATTATCTGACATTAGAGTGAATGAGCAGCTAGCCCAGGGAGCGGTTTCTGGTGGGTTTGCCTTTAGGCTCTGTGTTTAGGGGATTAATACCCAGAAGATACTCCTGATAGGGTCCCTTGAACAGTGTTTAAAAGGCTGTACTTCAGGATGTGACAAGGTGTTGAGTGGAGATTCCTGGAGGCAAAGCTCAGTAGGACAGACCCAGGGAGAGTTCTGAAATAATGATGGTCCCACCCAAACATCACTCTGGGCATTTTGGTCCCTTCCCTTGAGTACAGACTATGGTGATGCTTACTCTCCTGCATGGACTTGCTCAGTTTTGAATTTTCTACTTTTGTTTTATTTTTACATTTCTTTCCACAGTGGCCCCAGGGCTAGGAAAAGACAAATTAAAAAACAAAAGCTTTAAGTGTTTTTATTGAATTCCAGGATTATTATGTACACTGAGCCAATGATGGAGAAGAGCCTCTTAGGAGAGGGATACACCGGCTTGTTCCTTCTATATTCTCAGTTCATCCTTAACCAGTCTCTCAGAAGCCCATCTTCATTTCCTAAATTCAACCTACTCTTTAAAAGAGTCACAAAAGTTTGACCCTTTTCTCTCTCCCATTGGTTTAGAGATCAGAAAAAGTAGAATTGAACAGAAACAGAGAGTGGTCATGAAGTCCCAAATTCCATCCATCTGTAATCATATTCCTAATTTTAAAGGTTGCTAATTCAGTATTTGCCTACTCCTCTTCTAATAGTCTAAGCAGTTATGTCTACCACAACTTTTAAACAGCCACCAGGATTAGACATTTGGAACAAAATAAAGATGCTATTTCCATTTAAAAAAATAAAGTAGTAAGCTATGGGTATCTTCAATATGGAGTGTTTGAAGTATGATTTAGGTTATCTGTGGTGAAGAAACTTCAACATCTACTTTTGTTTGTTAATTAATGGAAAATAATGTAAGATTACATGAAGTTACCTGCCATCTATTTAAATGATTGCCTTTGAGATTGCTAATTGAACCAATTTGCTAGAGCAGTAATGCCATTCCATGTCACCTGCCTGGCCCATGGCTTAGCTCACTAGGATTAGACAGAAAGACCTACAAGTAGGTATAAAGCTAGTGATGTCATATTTCTTTTTGAGTTAAATTTATTCAATGTTTCAATAGCATAAGAGAAAGATGTACTTTCAACTGAGCCCGAAGTTAGTACACTTCAGCATAAACTGAGGCATTTGTGATTTATATGTTTAGCAAGATAGGGACTTGACCTTTAGGTCTTTGCATTGCGATGAAGGAGGAAAGTGTTAATGGAGGAGGCCATGACTAATTTTATCCCTGGTCACAGAGAGAGTTCTTCTTGGGGGGGAAATGGTTAAGCTTCATATTGAAGGAAAAATTAGGATCTGTGGCAAATCTAATATTGATATGTACTTACATTTTTATGCAAAAATCAGGTGATCAATGAAAAACAATCAAGTTGTACCACCTTGGTCATTTGCTAACATTCCCAAACTCCCATGGGAACAGAGAAAACCACTAGAGTTTAATGGCCTTCCACTTCTTTCACCAATCATTTACACTCATTGTTATGGTACTGTTTGGCTGGTTTTTTTTTTTTTTTTCACTCCTCTCTACCCCCACAAAAAAATAACCCTTCACTGAGAAAACTGTTATTTTTCTAACAGAGTTAGAAAACTAGCACAAGGGGCTTGTTGAGATTTCAGTATTATGGAATAAAATGAATTGTTCCATAACCTTGTGTCTTAGACATTCAAATATTTGAAGTCATACATATTCAAATATTTGAAGTGTCCAGGTATTATGAAAATTACCCTGGTTTGCTTTGCAAAAATAACCTGAACCTTCCTGAGGAACTGACTTGTATGGTTGTTGGAGGCACTAGAATGGAATTAGTTTGGGAGGTTTGGGGCTGTTTCTTTTTAGGGATATTAAATGACACTGCCCATATACTTCCTGCCCTTGACCTAGTTTTGAATACTGAACGTGTGACAATTTGTAAAGGTAAAGGAGCTGTTAGACTATAACCCACATTTTAGTTTGCATAACTACACACCCCTTACCAATCTTCCCTCAAAACTTGAACAGGATGCAGCTTCCTTCCAGAGCTGAACTATTCTGCTGGCTGCCATATCTGGTGTTCTTTCTCTTTCTTCATTCTTCATTATCTGAGCTCAGTGATGAAATGATAGAAAATTTGAGGAATTTTAAGAATGGGGACTAATAACTATGAAAACATTGACTCATGTCTTAAACAAATTGAAATAGGCTTAGTACATTGCTTCTTTCTGTTCTTATTTGTAAAATGTCTTGACATAAGTGACATATTATAGACCAGTATTTCTCAAACTTTAGCATGCTGCATGTTATTAAAATCCAGACTGCTGGTCCCCATTCTCAGAGCTTCTGATTCAGTTGGTCTGACTTGGGACACAAGGATTTGCGTTTCTAACATGTTTCTAAGTAGAGCTGCCAGTGCTAGAACCCAGCGTGGAGATTACCGGTTGTAGTGAAAAAGCCAGATACCTGTGAGATGGGGCTAGAGTGACTAACTCATCCTGGTTTCCCTGGGACTTCCCTGGTGTTTATGCTAAAAGTCCCACATCCCAGGGACTCATTTATTTCTGGTCAAACAGGACAGTTGATCACCCTAGGCAAGGCCAAAAATATTTCTAGTTTGAATAGAAATTTTGCAGTTCTTAATATTTCCAAAAACCATTTTTAAGTTTACTGTATTATGACTTTATATTTAGTTGACCAAAGGGATTTTTTAAATCACCAGGCTTAAGATACTCCATCTATATAGTATCCATATCTCTGGAAATATAAGTGGTCAACAGTATCCTGTAGTAACAATAATGATCTCTTACTGAGGTCCTAAAGCTTTGTGTGGCACTGTGCTTGCTAGCACTTTACATATACATATTATATCTAATTCCTACAACAGTAAAGCTTATTAGGTATTGTAGCTAACGCAAATGCAAAATTAAACTCACAGGAGTTACAGATGACATAGCTAGTTACTCTGCAGCTGGGCTTTGAGCCCAGATCTCTCTGGCTCCAAAGCTTGTGTTTTATTTTCCCTTCTCAATGATTTGAGTGGATATTGTTGTTTCTAAGGATTAACATTTGCAATCACTTACTAGACGTAGATACTCAAGGCCAGTCTTATTATTTGTACACTAAATTTGAAAATATAGTTCATTCTACCATGTGAACACCAGTGTCTCCTCCTATGGGGACAGAGGGTCTTCAGATAGGCATTCCTTAATAAGGAAAAACTAGCAGACACAGAAAAACATCTAATTATGTTTTGAATATAAAAATTGTTATAAAAAACAATTTTATTTTCAAATTAAATTATTTCACATATATAAGGCCTAATAAAATAGAGAATAAAACTTGAAGGAATATACTTAAATATAATATGATGCCTTTACAATCTCTTTATAACATTTCAACAATCATCAGTCATTACTTATTGCAAGAAGACCAAGTCTTCCTTTTCTCTCCTGAGGCACCTTTGCTCCATCACCTGTACCTCCTGATCACAGTCAAATGTCAGGTCCTCACCCATCTATGGGACCTCCAATAGCCAGGGAAGAAATTCCCTCCACTGTTTCCCCTCCTGTCCTTCCTACCAGAAGGCTAACAAGGTTTCATTTTTCAGCTAAGTCTCAGAAATAGCTCCTCCTTTTCTGAAGGAGAGCTGTTTACCCATCTTTTGGTAAGCTTCAATCTCTTTTTTTTCCTTAGGAGGAAAAAAAGAGACAACCTGGTCAAAGTATTACTCCTTTTTTTCTGGGCTTTTCACCCTTGATTATTCATTCCAATTAGGAAAACTATCTTGTTGACTCACTAAACTCATTTGGTGAATTCTGTCCCCACTCCCCTCATTTAACAATGCCTCACAGTAAGTACAGGATCAGTTTTTTGTTTCATTTGTCAGTTTTGTAACTCAGAAGGGCATTCTTTGTATTGTTGTTATTTTAAACATATTTGAGTTCATCAAAATGTTTAGAGGATCTGCTTTTATTATTTTCTTGCACAGGGTGTTCTCAGTTCTTAGCACCCTCCCACATCTATGTGAATATTATGGTCCATGCACAGTATGAAACACTTTATAGTTACATTTTTCTTTCTTTCTTGATTTCTACTTAACAGAATTACTGAAATTGCTTTTTGTTTTTAACCATGAGAAAATAAAAGTTAGGGAGGCAAAAATTCTCCAAGTTTCCCAGCACCTGTGCTCCTACTCCTCAGTGGCAGCCAATACCTGCGACCTCCCATTCCCAGCAGGATTCCTCCTCTAAAGTGGATGCAAAGACCCCTGCTCATAGTAGAAAATCCAAAAGGGTAACAAAAAGCATCCCCGACCTCAAAGCAGACTCTTTGGGGTGTTACTGATCACTCACAGCAGCACCTGAAGCTTGTGGCCTTCTTGGCTCTGAGCCTGGATCCTCACCTACCTCACTTTTGTGTCTTAGTCTTAAACACAATCTGCATCCTGGGGCTGGGTCAATCTTTGCCAACAGTTCAAGATATGAAGTGGTTGGGTAGAAAGCAGAAGATGAAACTATGCTCACAGTCATGCCCAAAAGTGAGGTACGTGTTCGTGAAACTTTCAAAGAATGAGAAAGTGACTGTGAAGGAGAATGGAGCAGTTAACCATATTACCAGAGTTCAACAAACACAGAGCAAATTCCATTGTTCCAGACCCAACAAATAGGAATTGCATAATCTTTTCTTTAGGCCATCATTTAAAACTCAAATATCTTGAACAAGGCACTAGGCACAGAGACATTTGTTTTATATTTTTTCATAATCAAATGAGAAAGATTATTAACAAAAAACAGATTAAGCATAAATGTCCAACATCATAAAACATTCTTTACCTAATACATGTCTTGGAAACAAGGTAAAAATGTCCTAGCAACAATTAGCATTTCAAATTAAGATAATTGTGGAAACTGTAAGAAACCAACAATTATTGTTTTTGTTTTTTTTTTTTTAAATGCCAAATGCCTCTTGCTGTTTGTTCATATGATCAAGTTGCCCCTTTTTGGCAAAGACAGGGGATGGTATTTTAAACTCTGAACTGAACCAGATAAAAGTTGCTGATGGTTTCTTCCTGTTTAAGGCAGAGGAGACCAGCAGAGCCCCTGTCAGGCCTTGGGCCTCTTGGATTATTTCCTGACTACAGAGCAGGCATTGTGGGGGGAGGGACATGGGACAACTTTGACATCTTTGTTTTACAGCATCGATGGCACAGCCTTGCATTTAAATTTGTCATTGGCAAGTTATAGGAAATACAATCTTTCAGTCAATGATCCAACTCCATATTGTCCTGAAGAGCTGTAACAGCAGACACAAGTTAGTCACTCAGGTTTGCAACAAGTCCAAATTCTCCCCCAAACTTCTTGCTGAACCATAGCTCTTTCCAGAAAGCAAGCAGCTGCTACTGAGAAATTATTTATTTCTAACCTGTGAGCAGAAGGCAGAAACAGTATTTCAATTAAGATGCTAGTTTGGTGATGTTTGTTTAATCATTAACATATTATATTTTCTGGATTGAATAGCTGAAGATTACCCAAAAAGTTAGGGAAGGAGAGTTTAAACCAGAAACACAGATTAGAAAATTAGATTAATTGATTGTTTAGTTTTCCAAACTACATTCAGCAAGTTTAGGATTATTTAATCTGGCCTGCATTAAAGTTTGTATTTCACTATTGGGAAGAAATGCTTTGCTAAGCAAATTAATAGTGTAATGAAATTATATAGGGCTTTTTAATCTACTACAAAGAATAACAAGAAGGTTTAACTATTTTATTTTTGTGCTTTATTTCTATTGAATTTGAGTGAAGGAGAATATAATGTTTAGTTAAATAGTAAACATTTTATTTATTTTTCTTGTACAGTAATTCATGCTATTTTCTCATATGACAGCAAGAGGATGAAACGGTACATTTAGACAGACTGAAAAACTGCCAGAAGTTTTTTTTCAACATTTCACTTCTCAGTCTAGCTTTTTTATTTCTATATTTTAAAATTATTTTTGTTATATTTAATAATTATTGATACAACTATGTTATGATTTAGGCAATTTGATGGAAACAAGAACCAATTCTAATATGACAAATAATAACTTCATTGTGGCATACTGTCCTTACTGTCCTGCACACTAAATTAGCAGTAGTATATCAAATGACTTTTTTTCTATATTAAAGACTTTTCCTTTTTTTTTAGCACAGCTGATAAAATTTCCTTTGTGGAGCCTAAAGGCCAACAGAAGTTTTTCTCAGCTTAAGTGTCAGGACAGTTCATATTAAAGACCCAAGGTACGAGTCAAGCGCTAGGTTAGATGGACGGGGAACCTGGCAGCAAGTAGGAGCCAAGTAGCTCAATACCCTGATACCAAGAACCTACTGTGTCTGAAAGAAGTAACCCCAGGTGGTCTTACTATCAGGATAAGGGTAAGGACCCAGCCAAGAAAACAGAAGGACCAATACTGGTTAAGGGTCGGGCAACCATATAATTTATTGTCCAAACTGGCACACTTCTGAGAGTAAAAGATGCTATTAATAACTATGGCAAGACAAAAAGTGTAAACTGCCTATTCCAAGGAAAGTAGGACTTTTAGTCACAAAGAAGCTGTATAGAGCTATACACTTCAGGTCATGAAAACAGAGCAGAGGGAATTATCTGCCAGTATTTTCATTTTAAGGTAGAGCAGCAAACGTGTAAAGCTCTGAATAGGACTTTCTCAAAGGAAAAAAGTTCCTGGCAGAATTAGGACTAGAACTAGAATTTCCTGCTCCCAGCTCAGTGTTTTCCTATTGTACACATATTTGTATAGTGCTTTATTCTTTTCAAAGCATGGTCACAACCTCATGTAGCTCCAAGTTTCCCCAGACCATACTGTTTGTTCGGGAATATAAACAAAGGTCATAGCAATGATAACAAATGACATTTTCCTGGTTTATTCTCTACTTGTGACTTCAGACATTTCAGTTCTGCTTTAAATTCCTGTTAAATAATTTCTAGGAGTCTCCTGGAATCAATCAATTCATGGTAGTTCATGAATAAAATTCTGCCTACATTATGTGGGACCTACATTTCCTTCACCTATACCTCCAGGCCAGAGCAGCATAATTGCCATGAGCCGCAGATCTGAAGTCAGAGCAAGGTTCTACTAACTCACCAGTATCAAAGCTATGAACACATTTAACTTCTCTATGCCTAAAATTCCTCTAGGCCTACATTTTTGTAAAATATGGCCTTTATAGAATTACTTCCGGGAACTGTGACTATTATGTGAAATAATGTAGTGTTAATTCTCATTATTCACTGTACGCAGTTCTGTTCTACAAGTCACCACAAACACTGAATTAGCAATTACAGAACATCACTCCTAGGAGAAATATGGAGTTAGGTACCTGAGAGCCTTGGTCACATTTTTTTGCCAGCTGATCAATATATAACCTTGTTTTGTATGTATTTCTGTTTAAAGATGCCTTATTTAATATATAGTATTCACTCCTTAATATTAAACTCATGACCAACAGCACTGTATGCCATGCTGCAATGAAGCTTATCTAACACTATGTTTTTCCCCTAAGGTAAATCACAGGGTTCTCGTGCTTAGGAACGCTAGACAGTACTTCAGCATTATACTTGGAGGACATTTCAAATGCTGAGATCACCAAGAAAAAGCAAAAAAATGTGAAAAACATGGCACTACATAGGCCACAAGAAGGATACTCGTTTATAGCATGAGAGCCAAAACAGGAAGGCAGCGTTACCCTGTTCCACCTCAGCTGGAAACGTACGTGGTTCAGGGGACTCAAATTTTTTCTCTGCTGTGAATGTGTCCGCAAAGATCACAAAAGGTCTTGTGATTTTAGAGTCACAAATATTTTTAGCAATTAGGGAAATATCAAATCCACAGAAAGTGAAGATTGTGCATATTAAAGGGCTTAGGACAGCACTAACATGGAAACCACAATAAATGCTAACCATTGTTGTTCTTATGTGATTGTTAAGAAAAGCCCCCTGACAAGGCCTATAACACAGGGAGACCACTCCCCAAAATTGCTGGAGAACCAATGCTAACAACAGCTGATGTCAAACAAAGGAGATATTTTCTTCTTCAAGACAAATGGTAGACAGGCCTAGACCACTTGTTCAAGCCTTACAACATACCCTATAGGACAAGTGCCGAGAACTTTTCCTGAGTGGCATCCATCAGGTAATGTACTCCTGGTGAGCCGACTTTCCAGGTTCTCAAGAGTTGCACACTACCAAATTCATAGGTGAACATCATGTGGCTCTCACTCAGACTCCTTTTCTGGCTACTGGGCCTCACTTCTCTGCATTTGACCCTCACAAGGTGTTTTTATGTTACATGTGCAAATACATGGCTCACCAGAATGAATTAATGACCCATCCTCAAACAAATTCCACCCACTTGAATGCTTCCCAGTTTCTCATACTAAAGGTACACTCAGATTTTCCATTCCTTTTTTTCTTTTTTATTTTGTTTTGCTTTGTTTCTCAAGTTCTGCCTTTAGCTCTTTCTGTGGCTTTGTGTATTCTCCTATTCTTGGAACATGTTCTTGAAATGGATTTAATTCCTCCTCTGGCTGCCCTCAGGGTTTTCTCTTTCCCTATTCTCTTTGACTCCTCAATTTCTGGCTTATTCACTGTCTCAAATTCCAAATACCCCCTCCTCCAGCAGATCCACTTCCTGCAGATTTTTCTATAATTGAGCTTGTTGTTCTCCTCTGGCTGTCTTAACTTCTGAGAACCGCCTCCTCCCTGTGCCCTTTCCCCCCCTATGGCCCTTGGACAGAGTTGTTTTCTCTGGGGCAGTCCCAGACCATTGCCTTTCCTCAGTGCGGGGGTGGGGGTGGGGGGAGTGTCTTCTACTGGCTGTTTTCTTCCTGTGCTTATTTTGTTGAGCTCTACTTGCATTCTCTGTTTCCCACTTCCCCATCATCCTGTCTTTTCTTTGTCTGAAATCCACCACCCTTAACTCATGAGATTTGTAGGTTTGGATTTTGCAAAAAATTGGATTGTCTTAAAATAGATGGTGTTTGAACTCTCTGTGTACCTCCCTTATACAACAGCCCATTATAACAAGTTTGGATATATTGAGGTCACATCCCACCCTCTGAACTGCAATTCCACATGGGTCAGCTCATGGTATTGCCAACCAAGTGTGTGCCTTTGGTTTTTGTCTTTCAACATCAGCATCATGAAGAGCTGATACAGTTACTTATAGTTCTGGAGTTTTAAATATTATGCCCAAACATTAATTTGCTCTACAAATTAACACTATGACCCTTGTTGCTTCCTCTTCCTCCACCCTGCCCAACTTAACCTCCAGATACCCTCCTGCAGCTGGTCAAGGAGGGCTGCCAAGGGCTGCAGGAGACACCAGTCCAATGACCTTGCCCAGTCTCCCTGTCCCATTCTCTTCACCATCTCAACACTGTCTCTTTACTCTTCCCTTCAACAAAGTCATTGGGTATTTCTCTATACCAAGCACTATTCTAAACACTTAGGATAGGTTAATAAAACAAAGATTCCTGCACTCATGAAGGTTATATTTTATTAGACTTTGGGGAAAACATCAAACAACATAAATAATGAATTATTTTTACGTAGACAAATTAGTAAGTAAATTATCTGGTATATTAAATGGTCCCAGAGAAAAAAAGGAAATGTGGACTAGGGTAAGGGAGTTGGGCAGGTACAGGTTGTGGGAGGTTTCAGTATTCAAAAAGTCAGGCAGACATCACTGAGAAGGGGACAATGAAGCAGAGACTTGAAGGAGGTGATAGAGGAAGTCAAGTGGACATCTGAAGGGATGTGATGTTTTAAGCAGAGAGGGTTGCCAGTACCAGCACCCCAAGGTGGGGCGTATCTACATGTTCAAAAAACTTCAAGGAGGCCTGCATGCTGGAGATGTGGGAGTTAAGGGGAGAATCATAGGTGATGAAGTCAGAGAGCTAAAGGACCACAGGTCATCCTGAGCCTGTAAGCCCTCTTGACCAATCTCCCTTGGCCTTCATGAATGTGCTGTGCTTTTTGTCTTTCAGTTTCTCTTTCCTCCTTCTTCAGGGGCCTTGTCCTCAGCTGACCTCTCAAAGCTGGGTTCTCCAGATGCTCTTTTCTCATCCTCCTCTGTTCCCTGGCCAGCTCTCCCTTTTCAATTGTATCTACATCCTTGGCTTCTACTATATGATTGATTTCCAAAACTTTTTCCATATTACACCTACTGCCAAAGTACTGTTTCTAAATTGGTATCTCACCAACACCTCACACTTAATATGTAATAGATTGGCTTTTTGTCAAGTATTTGCTATTCACATTAATGAAAACTTAATTTGCTTGGCCATTGCATTTAAAAATCCTAGTTATCATCATCCTCCTTACCAAATCAGTGACGAAGTGCTCGTAAATCTATCTCTAGAAAAGGAAACTTCATGCGGAATCATGTGTGTCCAAGAGAACCATAATTTTGAATAGAGTTGACCAAGTTACTTTTAGATCTCTATGACATGGTCATGCAGGCCTACTAAAACTCTGATTACCAATAATATTTTTATAATGAGTCTAACAAATCAGGAATCAATTTTGTTTTATTATAGGATCTTTCAAAAGTTTTTAACAAGAGGAAATTCCAAGGTGTCAACTAGACAAAATCACTGTGGTTTTGTAAACAGAAAACAAACAAACAAAAGTGCCACAATAATAGAGTATGAGTTTCAAGCTCTTCTTTTGATTCCAGAACATTCAGATATTCTCTGGGTCATTCCTGGCATTTGTTTATCATCACTGAGGCCATTTAACAGCTCCTGCCTGGCACTGTAATTCAGCAGTTTATCACAGATCCCCTCAGAAAAGAATTCAAGGAATAAGTGAAACCAGGCAGTAACCTATTCCCCCTCCAACCTGTTGAAAGATTGCACAGTTTACAAGCCCATATAACTTATCATCAATTTCCACGGGCGCTGTTCAGTCTTTAAATGAAAAGCCCATCATCTACCCCCATCCCTGCCTTGAACCATGGGGTACAGGCTGTATTATTTATTTTTTCCCAGGCATTATTATTTTCTTTAGCACTTCTTTTGCAATAACAAAATGAAAGGTTACCCCATCCTGCCTGTGTCTTCTGTCCTCTCTCTCCTCCCTTCCTCCTCTCTCCTGAGAAAACATACACAGCCTGCCTTTAGAAAGATAAAGATGCAGTTGAAACACAGCTGCTCTTTCCTGTCAAGTAAATAGCATTTCTCCCTCCTAGAGCACCACCCTTGTTGGAGAATATACCGTAATATATTCTCCATTCCTGTTTGTATAACTGTCCACTCTTCTTCCTTTGGGAGGACAGGGCACTCTCTAGAGAGGGGGTGTGCTTCCTGCATGTGGCACAAATTCTGACTCTATTGGCAAAGATTCAGAACTGGTATTGGAACAGGATGGTGTCAGTAGTAGGGTCTTCGTGGGGAGTGGGTGAGGGAAGACAAGTGGAGAGTGCCCTGAGCCTTATCAGACAAGTGATGGGCTGACTTGCATAGACTGGCCACTCAGCAGACACACATGAGGCATTCCTTTAGGTTGGTACATTGGTATTTAGGAGATGGAGGAGTCTGATGACAGTTCTGAGACCAAATGGAGAAAGGAAAGGGGCGTGAGTGAGAAAAGAACAATGGTAAGACAGAAATAAGGAGCTCCCAGCCACCACACATAGGGTTTCTGGACTTCACAAAAGTTTTCACAGCTCCTTGGCTGTCTAGCTAACCTCATTCTAACAGGAACCAATGCTGGTATTGATGTTACTAATGCATCCTTCAAGTACGTAGGCCCTCTGCTCTTTTCACACAATCCATGTAAAGAGTTGAGTGTATTTGGACTGGGGTCTGTAGGTTGAAAATTTTAGGAAGATTTGTTAGAGGCTCTGATTCTGAATTCTAGTGTCTCCAGTGGACTGTGTCTGCTTCGAGTCTGCTCTTTAAATGCTCCCCCCACACCGGTGTCTGAGGCCTTGGAAGCTGTGGTAGAGCTATTGTGAATTCCAGGCTCAGAGAATTCTCTTGAAACCTCACAGTCTAAACTCTGAGCCTTATCACACATCAGTTCCACTCAGCCTTTTTACTTTAGTAGTTTTCACAATTGATATCCTCTTCCTGTGCTATTCTACTTGGAAGTGGTTATAGGGTTCTGAGCAGGTATTATTGGTCCAATACCCATAGAAAACTGACTCACAAATTTTCTCCAGACTCTATTCTTTATTCTCATGAATAGGAGGTGCCCAGGACACCAACAGTCAGGCAAGGAGTGCAGACAAACAGTACATTCTCTCAGCATAATAGAATCTGTTTATTGTCTGTGGAGCAGGAAAAGGCCTGAGGGGAGGAGAAGCTTAGACATAAAACAGAAACTTATCTAGATTAGAAGGGTATACACTTCATGGTGGCAAAAACCTTGAAAATGCAAAGCTTAAACATCCTTCATTGGCCTGACCTATAGATATATACTGATTGAAATCAGAAAAAGCACATTGACTAATCTGATTAGCTTATATATAATTAACAAATTCAGTGAAAAAATTCAATTCCAAAGAAAAATAAATGTATGTTTTATTACAGGCTTTATTAAAAATTATCTGGTTAATTTGGCCAACATATTAAATTTATTATGCATATAGACACATTCTGGAGAGATATATTTGGTTCTTCAGTTTGCCATCTCTGCCAAGGAGTATCCTGGGTTGTTTAGCTTATGTCATTCGTCATTGACTAGTTAGCCTTTTAATTGCTTCCACCTGATGAAGAAGGGGAATGATGAGAAGAGTTCCCAGGGAGAAGTTTCTGGAAATGGTTTAAAACTTTTACATAATTTCCTGAGCCATTCACTTGTTTTTGGTGATCTTCACTGGAGAGTCAAGTGTACAGATGTGCTTAAGAGGCTAACAGTGCCAAGGGCCTCCAGAGCCTGGGGGGTAGATGTGTGGGTGCACCCAACTCCCACAGAGCTGAATCTGAGCTCACTGCCCAGATGGCTGCAATAAAACCCTTCTTTCACAGAAAAGAAAAACATTTTTAAACAGGTCTTCTATGCACAGTGTTATCACAGGCAAGCACAGAAAATCAATTCTGAGTTACCCATTTAAATCCAAAGTATTATTTTTATTTATCTTTAAAATTTATTTGTATTTTTTCCATTATCATTTATCCCTGTTATACCCTCCTTCACCTCCACCCACTCTTGCTCCCCCAAATCACCACACTGTTGTCCATGTCCATGAGTCCTTTTTCTTTTTTGCTAGATCCCTAACCACCAACCCACATGCCAGAACTGTCATCCTGCTCTCTATCTATAAGTCTGTCTCTCTTTTGCTTGTTAGTTCAGTTTGTTCATTAGATTCCACATATGAATGAAATCATACAGTATTTGTCTTTCTCTAACTGGCTTATTTCACTTAGCATCGTGGTCTCCAGGTCCATCCATGTTGTTGCAAAGGGTAAAATTTTCTTCCTTTTTACAGACAAGTGGTATTCCATTGTGTAAATGTATCAAAGTCTTTTATCCACTCACCTATTGATGGACACTTGAGTTGCTTCCAAATCTTGATGATTGTAAACAATGCTGCAAAGTACTATTTTTAGATGACAGTCTCAGCTGTTATTTGACACTGCTGATGTCTGGATCTTTTGGCCAGAGCTCCAGTCATTTGCTGATCACTAATGGAGTGGGTGACTCCATTAATGACTTATTAACAAGTTTCAGTTTGAGGTTGTGAACTGGTAGCACAATGGCCTTGCCCTTTCTCTGTCAAATGATCAAAGTTCAGTAGCTAAGAACTGTGACCAAACATGGCTCCTACCCACATCTTTCTCATCTCTGCTCTTTCAGAAATAGGCAGGGTTTTATCAAAGAGCTTTCTTATTTGATGCTGCTATATAAGTATAACTTGGAAAAAGCAGTATTTTTAAACAAACACATTTTTAAAAGGGGACTTTGTTAAGAATACATAAAGCTGGATTTCATCTTGTGATGTGTTTATGGGTCATGAATCGCCCAGGCTTTCTGTGGCCTGAGTTTCTTGCACATTCCCAGAAATTTGGCAAAATCTTCTGAGAGGAAGCCTCTGAACAGGTCTGCTTTTCTGTTTAGCATCTCATTTGTCCTCAGTTTATTCAGCAAGATCCTAGAACCTGGGGCCCAGGGAATAACCAGGAAGGGGTGAGGATTCAGGACTCCCCTATGCTGGGCAGAGGGTGGCTCTTTCAGCCTTTCTCCTTGAAGTTCAGTTTATTGTCCTGGGCTGGCTGCCCCTTATGCATCCGCCATGCTTTTTTGTTTATTTTGTGGATAAAGCTTTTCTCCTATTGGTTTTCATGTTTCTAGATTAAGAATAATGTGCCTGATGACTGCTAGAAACTGTTTTTATCTTAGGCTGACCAGTAACCACAGACCAGGAACCAGGTCTAAAGCAATGTGGTTTACCTTAATAAATTTTCGCAATAAGTGAAAATGTGGAAATCCATTTTCTATTAATTAGTAAATTCAAAATATATAGGTAAAATATATAGGTAAATTCAAAATATATAGGTAAAAATTTATATACCTAAATGTGTCAGATGATTGATTGCTTCAGGTTTTCCATTTTATTATGTTATTCAAATGTGTTCCCCCAAATACAAAAGCTTATGATCTCCCATTGCTTTATTATCATCTAGCATTTGAGCTACCAGGAAATCAACTTGGCAATGTGTGTCAAAAGGCAAAAAGCATGCATGTCTTTATGGGAGTGATTCTATTTCTTTGAAGTGATTCTATACCTTTGAAGAACACTAATGGCAAATATTTTATGTCATGAAAAGAAAAGAAATGGTGTGGGGAAGGAGACAGAGGATTGGGGAAAGGGGTGAGCCTGGAAGATGGGAGAGCTGAGTAGATCAGAATGTGAACAGAATATACCTTTGATATGTGGGATCACAGCAGGGTCGAGGTGTTAGCTACTGCCTGCAATGTTGAGATGAGCACGTACAGACTCTTCTGAAGACTGGCTCATGTGTCCATTTGCTCAGTTTATTAGTGTTGGTAAGCTATTCTAGAGAATTTTAGAATCTTGAGAAGCAGGTGTATGAGATTATGAGCAGATGAAGATCACACACTTTCTGCTCTGTGCAGAGAAATCTCCCTCTACTTAGCAACTGCATTATAGGGCATTCTTAACATGCCTGATAACCCTTTTCTTGAATTAAAAATAATATTAATGAAGATTCCCTTATCTCAAAGCTTTCTGATAACTACAATATTCTGCTTCTTCCTCCTTTCCCAGACACACTTCTTGAAGGAATAGAATCAAAATGTCAACTTTCTTAAATCTATTCGAAATGCTCAGCCTATTGAAATCAGGCTCCGCCTTCCAACCACCACATTGAGACTACTGTGGCAAAGGTCAACACACGGTTTCTGTTGCCAAATCCAATAGCCCTTCACATGCTCATCTGCTTGGACCCAGCACAGCTTTTAACCATCCTTTGTTGAATTTTCTCCAAAACTCTTCAAAGGGATCATTTTCCCATACTTCTCCTTTCATTCTTACTTTCTTTCATTCCTTCTTTGTCCCTTTCACTGGCACCCCCTACCAAGCCTGGCCATTCCCATTGACCTTGTAAAAAAATATCTCATCTTTCAAGACTTGGCTCCAAGTTCAATACCACTGTGTAGTCTTTGTTCACCCATTCAAGTTACCTATCTGCTTCTTCAGAGGTATATTTATATGGATGTTCATAAAACTTGAGCATCATGACACTTCATTTTCCAAGGCCCCTTTAAGGCCCCTGAATGTCATGTGTTTACGAAGTCATAGATCTTTGTAGAATATGAAGAAGGTGTTATCTATTTTAAATGTAATAAGTAATCTGTCTCTTACCACTCTGCCCCTACCTGACTTGGCACATGTCTCCTTACACTAGGTAGCTTGGAATGGCCAAGGGCATTTGGGGAATCCAGTTCAGGAAGAGTTAAGTTAGACATTAATTTGAATTTCATTGGATACATTTATGCATTTCATAAACATTTCCATGTACTGTTAAGTGACAGTAGCCATCCCAGTGTAGGAATGGTTTCCAGGAATGTAGCAACCAATGGGCTGAGTCCCTGAACAGTGACACTCACCAGCAGGGAGGACACAAGCTGCATCATAATGAAAACAGCCTGTCATTTGAACACTGGGACTATAAGGGCCGTTAAGTGAAATAGGTGCTGAAATTTAAATTCATTCTAATCTTTAAAAGTGAATGATTCAACCATTAATAACATTTAGTCAAAATGATCAATAATAAAAAATGAAGTTTAATTAAATATGCTTATAGAAAGACTGAACTACATTTCTGTTTATGAAAAAATGATCATAAAGAATCATTGTCATATGAAGAGATGATTGAAAAGCATACAGTAAAAATATATAGAGAAAATGTTACAGAAATTTGTTATGCATCTAGATAATAAAATAGTACATTGGGTATTTTTCTCCTGGCTTTTGTGATACTTATGGTATATTCATCAGATTTTTAAAATTTAGAATTCTTGTAATTTCTTTTCTCACTGTAAGTAAAACTTCTTCCTACTTAAATTTATATTTGTAATTTAGTATTTTTCCCTTCAGGAGAGCCCTACAAATCACATAAATTTCAGGCTTCACAAGCCTGAATGCCCCTGGCCTCCCCTATAGACCTGAATAGCAGCCCCAGGTCTTCATCTTGCAGCTCCATTGCTTAATCCAGGTCCCCTACTTCAGGCTCAATAAATACTTGTTGAGAAATATTTCATTCCCAAATCTTATGATGTTACACTTTGGGTTTACTTTATCTCAATACAACCAGAGGGTGTGAACTAAGGTCATCCTAAGAAATCAATTCCAGTTCAGAGGGGGTGTTTTCAGCTGTTGTGCTTTCCTACTCATATAGCACTACTTAGTATTGCATCTCATTGAATTTGTACTGTGTCCCCACCCCTAACAAGCAGGAGATGGAATAAAGGAAAGAAATGTAGGAATCCTTCTAATTATTGTAGGTGACTCAGAGTATGGAATGCACAAAATGAGAAAGAAATTAAAGAAGAATAATGACAAATATCTGCCTAGGACCCATTAAAACACTGAGCTCCCATATTCCCTGTTTTGCAAAAACTACCTAGCTGCTAGGAGCAGAGTCAGGACCTAAAACTCATCTTCAAACACCAACTCCTTTACTTTGTTGCTTTTCTTTGTCTTGGAGGCCTCACTATTTCAGGAACCACTTCTACCTGGAGACCTAACTTACAGGTACTCAGCCAGTTGCTGAGTCTGCAGAGCATACACTCAAGCCTGGCTCTTTTCACTTTCAATCTCCCTTTTTCCCCTGCTCTAGAGATGTCCTTTTCTATGGACTTCCAAAACACTCTCTTTAGATTGAGTCTCATGTTAATCTCTTTTTATATCATTGGTACCTAATTTGCTCCTCTTCTCGGTTCCATGGTCAGAACCCTGTGACCTCACCTCACTCTTGACTTCAATCCTAGCTTAAGTTTTTACTTCCTTCACTGACTAGTTTTTCCCTTACAAATTTTTATAACCATGGATATGCAATCCTTTTCTTTTATCTTTTGTAGGTGTTCATCTGTCATCTTCATCATCAGACCCTTTACCTCATCATCCCCTCTATATATAGACATTACAAGCAAATTTCCTGAAAATAATTCCTATTTCTCTGACATATAGCTCTTGCAGTCTAATTCAGTTTATCCCTCATCCTCCAATACTGCCAGTCACTTATAAATAAATATAAACCTGGCTTCCCCAATCCCATGTCTACAGACCACTCATGAGTGCTATAAATCCTTACTGAGAGAGATAGAGATAGAGATAGAGAGAGATAGAGATAGAGATAGAGATAGAGATAGAGATAGAGATAGATAGATGGATGATAGGGAAAGCAAGCTTAGGAAGTCAATAAAAGTAAATGTAAAATAATCAGGATAAACAAAAGAGAGAAAGACATGGAAATACTAGCTTTGAAGGAGACAGAACTCTCATATTCATTGCTCTAGATAAAAAAAAAAGAAAATTTGGAAAACAAAGTTGAGAGTATCTGTCTTCTGGAGTAAATAGAAAAATAAGTCTAAAGCTTTGAATTAGAGGGTAGATATTTGAAATGAAGCAAATTTTTGAAACATGTATAATTTTATGTTGCAGTGGCAAGAGAAACATCTCCCCCTGTTTGAGAAGAATGACCAACTAAACTAAAGATGGACCTTTCTGGGCTTTAAGGGTCCATGTTGAACACAGAGAAGAAGAAAACACAATCACCAAGAGAAAAGGTGTTAAAGGCAAATTACATTCCAAGTTTGTGAAAAAATAAAGAACCTCACACCTCTTTTTTAAGTGCTGCATTTTGAAATGTGATATTTAAAAGAATAACGAATAAAATAGAAATGCATTGGCATAAGAAAGGTATCAGGTTAAAAGAGTACACAATAAATCTATTTACATGAGCATTCTTTGTTTTTTTTAAATTTATTTCAATTGTTTTTCTTGTACAGTTTTCTGTTTTTTGCTCCCATTCCAGCCCACCACCCCAGGCCTCCCCACCTCCCTCCAATTTCCACAACTGCTAGTTTTTGTCCATGTGTCCTATATACTTGAGCTTGAAACCCTTCCCCTTTCCCCCTGAAATTCCCTCCCCTCTCCCCTCTGGTGACTATCAACCCCTTCTCAATTTCAGTGTCTTTGGTTATATTATCCTTGTTTCTTTGTTTTTTTTTTTTTTTTTTTTTTTATTAGGTTCCTGTTAAAGGTGAGATTATATGGTATTTGTCTTTCACTGCTTGGCTTATTTCACTTAGCATAATGCTTTCCAGTTCCATCCATGCTGTCCTGAAGGGTAGGAGCTCCTTCTTTCTTTCTGCTGCATAGAATTCCATTGTGTAAATGTACCATAGTTTCTTGATCCATTCATTTACTGATGGGCACCTAGGTTGCTTCCAACAATTGGCTATTGTACATTGTGCTGCTATGAACATTGGGGTGTATAGATTCTTTTGGATTGGTGTATCAGGGCTCTTAGAATATAATCCTAGCAGTGGAATTGCTGGGTCAAAAGGTAGATCCATTTTTAGTTTTCTTAGAAAATTCCATACTGCTTTCCATAGTGGTTGTACCAGTCTGCAATCCCACCAGCAGTACACTAGGGTCCCCTTTTCTTCACAACCTCTCCAACACTTGTTGTTTGTTGCTTTGCTTATGATGGCCATTCTGACTGCTGTGAAGTGGTATCTCATTGTGGTTTTAATTTGCATCTCCCTGACAACTAGGGATATTGAGCATCTTTTCATATGTCTCTGGATTCTCTGTATGTCCTCCATGGAGAAGTGTCTGTTCAAGTCCTTTGTCCATTTTTTAATGGGGTTGCTTGTCTTCTTAGAGTGCAGTCGTGTAAGTTCTTTATATATTTTGGAGATTAAACCCTTGTGTGAGGTATCATTGGAAAATATGTTTTCCCATACAGTTGGTTCTCTTTTTATTTTAATACTGCTTTCTTTAGCCATGCAGAAGCTTTTTATTTTGATGAGATCCCATTTATTTATTCTTTCCTTTATGTCCCTTGCTTTAGGGGACATATCAGTAAAAATGTTGCTGCATGAAATGTCTGAGATTTTCCTGCCTATGTTCTCCTCTAGGACTTTAATGGTGTCATGGCTTATATTTAAATCTTTTATCCACCTTGAGTTTATTTTTGTGTATGGTGTAAGTTGGTGCTCGAGTTTCATTTTTTTTGCACATAGCTGTCCAGTTCTCCCAACACCACATGTTGAAGAGGCTATTTTTACTCCATTTTATGTTGCTGCCTCCTTTGTTGAATATTAATTACCATAGAGAACTGGGTTTATTTCTGGGCTCTCTGTCCTATTCCACTAGTCCATGTTCCTGTTTTTGTGCCAGTACCAGGCTGTTTTGATTACAGTGGCCTTGTAATACAGTTTGGTGTCAGGTATTGTGATTCCTCCTACTTTGCTCTTCTTTCTCAAAATTGCTGCAGCTATTGGAGGTCATTTATGATTCCATATAAATTTTTGAAGTGTTTATTCTATATCTGTGAAATATGCAATTGGTAATTTGATAGGTATTGCATTGAATCTGTAAATTGCTTTAGGTTGTATGGACATTTTAATGATATTAATTCTTCCAATCCACGAACTCAGTATAAGTTTCCATTTGTTTGTGTCTTCCTTGATTTCTTTCTTCAGCATTGTGTAGTTTTCTGAGTATGGATCTTTTACCTCCTTTGTTAGGTTTATTCCTAGGTATTTTATTTTTCTTTTTGCTGTATCAAATGAGATTTTTTCCTTGACTTCTGCTTCTGCTCTTTTGTATACAAAAATGCCTTTGATTTCTGGATATTGACTTTGTATCCTGCTGTTTGGCCAAATTCATTTATTAGGTTGAGCAGCTTTTTGGACCAGTCTGAATTTTCTATGTACACTATCATGTCATCTACAAACAATGATAGCTTTGTTTCCCACTTTCCCATTTGGATGCCTTTTATTTCCTTTTCTTGTCTAATTGCTGTGGCTAAGATTTCCAATACTACATTGAATAGAAGTGGTGAAAGTGGACAACCTTGTCTTGTTCCTGATCTTAGTGGAAAAAATGTTAGTTTTTGCCCATTGAGTATGATGTTGGCTGTAGGTCTCTCATATATGGCCTTGATCATGTTGAGGAATGCTCCCTCTATTCCCACTTTGCTGAGTGTTTTTATCATAAATGAGTGCTGTACCTTATCAAATGTTTTTCCACCTCTATTGATATGATCATGTGACTTTGGTCTTTGCTTTTGTTTATGTGATGTATTACATTTACTGACTTGCGAATGTTGAACCATCCTTGCATCCCTGGGATGAATCCCACTTGGTCATGGTCTATGATCTTTTTAATGTATTGTTGGATGCGGTTTGCCAATATTTTGTTGAGAATATTAGCATCTATGTTCATCAGCGATATTGGCCTACAGTTTTCTTTCTTTATTGTGTCTTTATCTGGTTTGGGGATTAGGATGATGCTGGCTTCATAAAAAGAGTTTGGGAGTCTTCCATCTCCTTGGATTTTTTGGAATAGTCTATGAATGATAGGGGTTAGCCCTTCCTTAAATGCTTTGTAAAATTCTCCTGTGAAACCATCCAGTCTCGGGCTTTTGTGTGTTGGGAGTTTTTTGATTAACAGCTTCTATTTCATCTGCTGTTATTGGTCTGTTCAAGCTTTCTGCTTCTTCCTCATTGAGTTTTGGGAGATTATATTTTTCTAGAAACTTGTCCATTTCACCTAGGTTTTCCAATTTCTTGGCATACAGTTCTTCATAGTAATTTCTTACAATCCTTTGTATTTCTGTGGTGTCAGTTGTAATCTCTCCTCTTTCCTTTCTGATTGTGTTTATTTGAGACCTCTCTCTTTTTTTCTTGATAAGCCTGCTTAAAGGCTTGTCAATTTTGTTTATCTTTTCAGAGAAGCAGCTCCTGAATTCATTGATCCTTAGAATTGTGCATTTAGGCTCTATGTCATTTAATTCTGTTCTGATCTTGGTTATTTCCTTCCTTCTATTTACTCTGGGCTGTCGTTGTTGTTGTTCCTCAAGTTCTTGTAGGTGTAGGGTTAACTTGTTTGTTTGAAATTTTTCTATCTTTTTTAGGCAGGCCTGTATCACTATGAACTTCCCTCTGAGGACTGCCTTTCGTGTGTCCCATATGTTTTGAGTCGTTGTGAGTTCATATTTGTTTGTTTCCAGAAACTTTTTGATTTCTTCCCTAATTTCATTCTTGACCCATTCATTGTTTAATAACATGCTATTCAATCTCCAAGATTTTGAGGATTTGGGGATTTTTCCCTTGGGGTTGATTTCTAGTTTCAGTCCCTTGTGATCAGAGAAAATGCTTGGTATGATTTCAATTTTCTTGAATTTGTTGAGGCTTGTTTTGTGTCCTATCATGTGGTCTATCTTTGAGAATGTTCCATGTACATTAGAAAAGAATGTGTATTTAGTTTCTTTGGAAAGAAGGGCTCTATATATATCAGTTAAGTCCATTTCATCCAGAATGTTGTTCAATGCCACAATATCTTTGTTGATTTTTTGCTTGGAAGATCTGTCCATTTTTGACAATGGGGTGTTAAAATCCCCTGTTATAATTGTGTTGCTGTCAATATCTTTCTTGAAGTCTTCTAAGATTTTTTTTTATGTGTTTAGCTGCTCCTATGTTGGGTGCATATATATTTAAAATGTTTATGTCTTCTTGGTGGATTCTTCCCTTGAGTATTATGAAGTGACCTTCTGGGTCTGTCTTTATGGCCCTTCTTTTGAAGTCTATTTTGTCAGATATGAGTATTGCTACCCTGGCTTTTTTTCCTGTCCATTTGCTTGGAAAATTTGCTTCCAGCCCTTCACTTTGAGTCTGTGTAGGTCTTTTGTCCTGAGGTGGGTCTCTTGTAGGCAGCATATGTGTGGGTCATGCTTTCTTATCCATTCAGCTATTCTTTGCCTTTTGATTGGAGCATTTAATCCATTTAAATTTAAGTTTATTATTGAAAGGTACTGATTCATTGCCATTTTTGTACCTGTGTTCCTCTCTCTCTCTCTCCCTTTTCCTTCCTTTCCTTAAAACAGTCCCTTCAGCATCTCTTGCAGAACTGGTTTGGTGGAGGTGTATTCTTTGAATCTTCTTTTGTCTGGGAAGCTACTTATTTGGCTTTCTATCTTGATTGAAAGCCTTGCTGGGTAAAGTAGTCTTGGTTGCAGGCCTTTGGTTCTCATTGCTTGGAATATTTCTTGCCATTCTCTTCTAGCTTGGAGCGTTTCCATTGAGAAGTCAGCTGCTAGCCTTATCGGGGCTCCCTTGTATGTTACTTCCTTTTTCTCCCTTGCTGCCTTTAAGATTCTCTCTTTGTGTTGGAATTTTGCCATTTTAATTATGATGTGTCTTGAAGCAGGCCTCTTTCGATTCCTCTTGATTGGGACTCTCTGTGTTTCCTGGATTTGTGTGACTTTCTCTCATCAGATTAGGGAAGTTTTCCATCATTACTTTTTCAAATAGTTTTTCTATCCCTTGCTCTTCTTCTTCTCCTTCTGGTATCCCTATTATATGGATATTATTACATTTCATATTGTCTTGCATTTCTCTAATCCCTCTTCATTCTTTCTGAGCCTCTTTTCCTTTTCTTCTCTTTCTGGGTGTTTTTTTCTACTTTGTCCTCCAACTCACTAATCCGATCTTCTGCTTCATTGATTCTGCTTTTCGTTCCTTCCACTGTGTTCTTCAGTTCAGAAATTGTACTCTTCATTTCCTCTTGGCCCTTGTTGTTAGTTTCCATTTCTTTTTTCATGTTGATATAATTTGCAGTGAGTTCATCGTAGCTTCCCTGTAGTTTCTGGTAGCTCATTGAGAGCTCATGGAGCTTCCTGACAACCATTGTTTTGAACTCAAAATCTGACAGTTGAGCTGCCTCTGTTTCATTTAGCATTCTTTCTGGGGCTTCCTCCTTTCCTTTCATTTGGGGATTATTTCTTTGTCTTTCCATTGTTTTTGAGGCTTTTCTTATTACCTTAGCTTCTTAAATTGGTCTGTTATGGCTCCCTGGGTTTATGGTGTGAACTTCTGTGGTAGAATATCTGTGAGATTCAGTGGTGCTGTCTCCTTCAGGTATCCTGGTGTTCACAGGTTCCACTGTCTTATCTGTTGAAATGCCCCCTTCTTGGGACCAACTCTGGTTTTTTCACAGTTGCATGGTTGGTTTTGTTGTTGTTGTTTTGTTCTGTTTTGTTTTGTTTTTGTCTTACTGGTGGGTGTTTAAAAAGAGGAGAAAATGGAAAGAGAAGAAAGAAAAAGAAAAAAAGAGGAAGGAAGAAGAGATAAAATTGGAAAGAAAGGAAGAAGGAATAAGGCAAGAAAGAAGATATGAGAAGCAAAGGGCATTGAAGGGTAAAAAAAGATAAGAATAATGAAAAAATAATAGAAAAAATAAAATTTAAAAAGAGAAAAAAGAAAGAAAAAAGAAAAAAGAAACAAGAAAAAATAAAAATAAAAATAAAAATAAAAATAAAACAACAACTCTTGCTGTTTTCAATCTTGCTGAGCTGGTGTTTCTGGTCTTGCTGGCTGCAATGGCCTAGGGGTGACAGTATCGCTTTTCTCCCTGTTCAGTGCTCAGGTATCTTTGCGATAGTGTCCTCAGAGCTAGCCCTGGGCCTCTCCACCCAGGGCCTCAGGTGTACGTTCTGAGGAATCGTGTGCCTACCCCAGTTGCACGCAGGTGCTTATGATCTCACAGCCACCTGCAGTCACCTGCAGTCACACACGGGCGCCAATCCTCGCGCGGTTGTCATCGATGGCAGGCTCGGACAGTCCCACAAGCTCAGGCTTGCAGCTGTCCCAATGGCGCTGGCCACCAACAATCAGGCGAGCTCCAGTGTGCAGTCCTTCCCCGGGATATGCGCGGGTGTTCACACCCCCAGCTTGCCTGCCACTGAGACCCCAACTCTTCTCTGTGAGATTTCAAGCAATTGGGTTTATCCCAGTGCAGCTAAAACTTTATTTGGCTGGGGGGGTGGGGGGGTGAGTGGTTGACCCAGCTCCCTCCCTAATCTTGTGGCGAGCCTGGCGAGAGCCAGCCCGGGCCTCAGACCCGGCCCTGGTGTCCGAGCTGCCCCCTGGGCTCTTACTGTTCTGAAGCACTCTCCTTACCGTCTGGTTTTTCAATGCCCACTACAATTTTTGATCTCCTGTTTTCAAATATGCTGTGTTTCTGATGGCTGTTTGCTCTGTTCGGATGTAAATTGGCCAGGATTTTCTCCCGTGTGTAGGGGGGGAGTGAAATGTGCTCCTTCCTACTGCACCGCCATCTTCTCAAACTCTACATGAGCATTCTTTGAAGGTAGATTAAAAGTATATTCAAGTTTAAAGCTACAGGGACAATGTTTCAAAGGCAATATGAATATTTTCTTCTTGTTTTTGAATGAATTTGGTTTAATTTAAAGAATCAGTTATGCATAATTATTGGTTTTTCAGAATTATTAATTAAAAACTAACAATAGTCTCAACTTGGATTTCTTTTTAGTTTCTTTGACAAATTAGCTGTAAGTGTTTCTAAAGGAAAGTATAACAAAGTTGCGTTCCATCTTTTCAGAGGGTCTGACATTCCTTCGCCATTGCATAGGAAGCAAACAGATTTTTTTCTACTAACAATGGCATAAATTTGTGCTCAAACAAGAGAACATCCTAAGGGAGTGTTCTCAAATCATGAGAAAAGGATATGCAGGGAATTAAAATCTGCATTATGTGATCTTAGCCAGATTTGAGGAATAGCATTTTGCACATATTGAGAATGTTTCTCTGTATTTACATTAGAAAACTTTTCTACTTGATGTCCAAAACAACATAAACGTCTTTGACGAACGAAAGCTTCCATTTTGGATAACAAGTCTCTAGGATTTTACTCTCCCGTGTCACATAAAAAGTGGAGTGAACAAAGGCCAGTGACAATATTCCCACTGCCCTTTGTCCACATTCCAGCCCCCCAGTAGGATCACAGTATTTCCAGGGATTAGATGCCATGTGCTAACCAAACAGTGACAAGAACTGCTTTCTGCCAATTTGTAAGGAAGTCCCTAGAAGTAATCTGAGCAGTAGAAACAGCAAGAAGAGTACCAAAAAAAGTAAATTTCTTTCTGATATATCTTAGATCACACTGGGTCCCCAGAAAGGTCCCCATATTCAACTTTTCTGATTGTTACAAAGAAATTTGCTCTAATTCTCTTGCATGTCCCATTCTGATAAATGGGTGGTACTCCCAACTTTGGCATAATTCCCTGGCCATGGATTGTGTGATCTCTGAAGTCTTTTCCTGAGAGAAGTTCCAATCTTACAAAAAGAGTTGTGTTTCCTGGGGACACACAGAAAAGCCCCACTGTCTTCTCAGGAAGCTGTATGTGTGCACTTTGGGCTTAACCAGCCACACCCGTAAGTAACTCAAGCAAAGGCGTGCGGTAAAGAGTTCACATATGAATTGTTTCGGACAATGTTATGGCAAGAAGTAAAGTGTTCCAAGTTTGGGGCTGTTTCTCACGTAAGAAAAGTAAGCATCATTATGCTGACAAGTCTTTTAGTAAGCTCGGCTCTCACATTCTTAGCTGTAGTGAAGGGTATTAAAGCCATAAACCAAATTCCACCTGAATGTTGTGATCAGTGCACCTTGACATATGGCAGTTAGTCAGCATAAGTCTCAAGGGGAATTTATGCATCTTGGGAACCATTTCTTTAAAGAATTGGAACTAGACTCCTTGAATCAAAGGGAGATGTCTCATTCTAAGAGACTGAACTAGTACTGATAGTCTTACAAAACTGAGAGTATTACAATTCACTGTGAAACTCATTTACATGTGTGAGGTCAAGTTTGAGATTACTGTGGCATTTGTTAACGTGGCCGTAAAACTCTTTCACACTCCTCGGTATGAATAGACAGGTACATGTCTCCTCTCCATAAATTTGGACTCAATGACTGTCTGCTTAGTAGAATTCAGAGGAAGAGATATGTGCTTGTTTTCATACTCAGGCCTTAAAGACATTGGGCTATTGAGTTTCACAATAAAGATATATTCATTTATTTATCCTTTCACTCGGCAAATAGGTTATGAGCTCTAGTCATTTACCAAGCATCTACTAGTAGCAAAACATAAAGATGAATAAGAAGGTATAATGAATAACAATGAATAACAATAATTATCTTCTGGAAAGGAAAACTTTTCTTGTTCACCGCACTTGGCTTTAAATACCTTCCATTCTCATCTGCAAAGTCTTTCTGCCTGGACACCTGAAGAACCTGGGGCTCATGGATCTCAAACAACATTCCCACCTGTCTCCAATGGGGAAGAAATTGCCTATGGAGATGACCCACACACTTCCACGGGATTCAGATGCCGAATATTCTGAAAAAGGCAACACATTGGCCCAGATTCCCTCATATTTTAGCCAGTGTGGTGGTATCTGTAACATTTGCTTGTGCGATGCTCCTCCCCTTCCTGTGGTAACAGCACCTTGATTTTCCTTTCAGGACCCCCTGGCAATGTCCACATTTGCTGCTGCTCCCAGGTAACTAAGGAGCTGCACTCCATTCTACTTTTCCTGGATACAATAATTGGTTAGATTTGGGTAGGAACCACAAGTCAGGAAAATTTAGACTTTCTTTGTAGCTACTGGGAATGGTGAACTCTCTTTGACCTGGGGTTGCAATCATAGGCAGTGTAGGTCTGGAGCTCATGGGGTACCACCAGGGCAGTGTCTGACCTGGAGTGAATCTGACAGAGGGAAGCAGAGCAGAGATGGAGAGATCCATTAGACACTGGGGGTGAGAGCAGACTACATGAACCAGTAATTCCCATCCTTTGGCTGTAGCTCATTTGAATAAGGTTTCTGTCATCCGTAATCAAAAGATTGCTAAAATAGCTGATGAACCTATTTTCGGCCAAGAAGTGGTATACAGAGGTAAGTAGGATTTGAAAGAGGAGGTTAAGAAGAGCCCAGAGAGTGGGGCCTCCCCAGTGAGGGTGTTCCAGGCACCTGAAGACAAACATGAGGGTCCTGGGGATGCCTGTGATTTGGAAGCTGATAAAAAGCAGCTGATAAAGAGTTAGGGTGACTCCCAGAAATTCTCCTTACTTCTACCCATGGACTCAAAACTTTACAACCTTGCATATACTAGAACCTAATTTTTAAATAAGATTTAAAAAATTATCAACAGCATGACTTAATTTTTCAAAGAACATCCACACAAGCATTTTAATTAATTCTTGCAACTGCCCAATAAGGTTCATCATTATCCCATATTAGACATCACATAACAAAACTCAGGCATGAAGGACATGGATTTAGATCTAAGTTATCAAATTTAATGTTCCTTCACTGCTCCACCCCTGTTGAAGACAACTTAGATCAACTTTATTGTAATCTCACATTTGCAGCATTTTTGTTGGGGAAAAAAGGAATATCAAAGTATTTCAGAAACTTCTATCAAAGGAAGATTATAGGAACAAAAAGTTGCCTGTTTGAGATGGCAAACTGAAAAGAAAAACCTGTTTTTTACTCTGTCAGGATAATCAGATAATATTTTAAAACTGTTACTAGGTTTTTCTGACTCTATGACCATCTCCCCTCTTTAGGCCAGACTAGGTTGCCAGGGGCACAGGCAGGGCTGGTAAGAAGGGGCAGGTGGGAAAGAGGGAGCCTGGGACTTTTAGGGGAGTTATGGGAAAGTTGACAGCAGCCCCCCACCCCACTCTGTAATTCCAGATAAGATTTTGCTATAAGATGGTCAGCTGGAGAAGTTAGCATTGTCAAAGAGAAATGATTTCTGATTAATTTTACCCCATTTAATTAAGAAGCTGACCAGGAATAGAAATATCATCTTTTTGTATAAGGAAAAGCCTAGGAAGGCAAGAGGAAGATGTCACAGAAAATCCATCTTCTTGCTTCTCTGAGAGACTGTGGGGGTAGAAAGTGTGCAGGGAAGCAATAAGGAGAAAGTGGAAAGTCATAACCTGATATTCCTATTCTGAGAATTTGGTGCAGAGCCAGCAGGCACCCTGGACAGGAAGAAAGGACACAGGGGCAGCAGAGCAGCTGCTCAATGCCTGTTTCCTCCAGTCTGAGGCCCAGCATCATGAGGAGGATGGAGAGTATGGTCAGGCAAAAAAGGGTTTTGATGCTGTTCCTAAACCTTGCCCAGTTTCTGTGTAGCACTGATAGTAGGTTGAGAACTTTGGGCCTTGACCTGATAGAGTAGGCACAGGACAAGGCAGATGATCCCAGAGAAGCTATAGCGTATACAGTCTGGGCCAGGAACCACATGGCAGATGTGAAGAGACTCAGAGTGATTTACATGTCAGAGAAAGCCAAGAGAAACAGGGCAGCCGGGGACAGGCCCTGGCCCAGAACAAGTCAAGAAAGAAAAATCACAATGTCATCAGTCACAGATCTCAACAATGAAGCAGGTCCACACTAGGCCAAGAGGCCCTTTCTCCCATGCCCTGAGGTTCTGTGAGCCTTTCCTTCATTACCCAAACACCTCCCTTGACTGAGTGCCAAGAAAAGGGAAAGAATTGGAAAGCCTGAGTAATTCTTCCAAAGCATTGGTTTAAACCTAAGGAGACTGTTAAAATCATTGGACCAAACTGGACTAAAATTAGTGTGTGCGTGGAGGAAGGGACATTGCCAATAAGTTGGAGCCTCCTGAGTGTTCTGGACCCCATTAATTGGTATCTGTGCTAAATTCCTCCCTGGGTCTTGGTGTGTTCTTATTCTTTCTACCACACAGGATTTGATTTCTTCCTTTGGAACACTGTTCCCCTAGCTTGCTTACTAAAATGAATCACCTGGAGAATTTATTAAAAAATTTATGAAATGCTGGAGAATTTATTAAAAATACAGATTTTTATATTTTATATGCAGTCCCACCAGAACTACTGAATTAGAATCTCCAAAAGAGGGTCTGATAATCCATATTTTTTTGCAAACATTTCTTGTGACCCTTGCGATCACTTTGACAAATGCTGCTATAGATTATAGAGTAGCTCCAACATGTCAAATATAATGTCTCTAAATCGTGTGGCCTGGCAGGCTGATTCTGGCTATGATTGTATGGAAAAGTGTTGTAACTTCTTGAACCATGATTCTTCTTGATTGTATTTCTTCTTCAGTGTTTAGGGGCCCAAGTGTTATTACCTCATTACCATGCTTACATAAGGCCAGATTAAATTCTGTCAATTGAATTAAAGATATTAAGCCTTCTGTTTTGAGTCATGCAGACAAATCCAAAACCTGGATCATTGTTTCCCACAATTCACTCTGGCTATCAGGACTAGTCTGGTGTGAAGAGTGCCAATCAGAGCAAAGCTAATGATGTGGGTTCTCTGGTGAAGTGAAGGATGCTCCTTCTCTACCCCAGATTTGAGTGGGGTGGAGATATCAATTAATTTTAATTAATTTTAGTCTGATAGAGTATTGACTGCAATATTTGGGGGCAAGACATAAAAATCTTCATTTCTGACAAGGTCACCCAGAAAGTTTGCAGATTTTGTCACCAGATAGAGAGCGAGAACCTATAGTCGTATCAGACACAGCTCAGATTCTGGAGAAAATACAGGTATTTTAGTCAGGAAACTTGTTAATTTCCAGATAAAGAAGATGGCAACAAAGAGTGCATGGCTTGAAGGCCATGAGGAAGAACCCATGGCTCAAACGGGAAATGCCTCTCTCTTCCAAGCCAGACTGAATCTCTGGAGACCAGAGCAGAGGCTGCTAGTCAAATGGAAACCATTCTGGACCCAGCAGGAACTTCCAGACATGGACATGTTAAACAATAACTAGAAAATGTCTAAGACCTGGAATCAACAGACTTCCAACCCTGTGAGAGAAGCAGACTGTGCCAGACAGTCCTGCAAGGGTGCCAGGAGGAAATCACTGGCCCTGTCTCAGGAATCAGGACGGGCTCTGAGAAGGCCAGGTTGGAGCCTGATTCTGAAAACTGAGTAGACTTTTGTTCTTGATTTTATTTTGTTTTCATATTTTACCATGTTCCAAAAAAGATTTGAAGCAATTTTCAACTGGGTGCTCCCAGCTGAGAAGTAGTTTGTGGGCAGAGAAAATAGTAGGAAGTAAATCACAAAATAATGATACATGAATACAATGGAGGCTGGGAGGAGGAAGAGGTGCAGTGGGGTGGGGAGGTCGGTGGGAAAGGTGCCATCAGGAGGTGCTCCACCCACCCTGGTGAAAGGTGATGAGGGCCTGGGCTGAGGCAGGATCAGTGGACCTCAAAAAGAGGGAAACACATGGAAACATTTTAAAAAGTAAAATCTGCAGGACTGGCCACAAATGGAATGTGGTGGTTAAAAAAAAAAAAAAAAGTAGTAGTTGAGAAAAATGCTGAAATTTTTAGTTTTGGTGCAGACCAGATGAAAACACTATTAGCCAAGATGTAAAATACAGGATTAAGCGTCAGGCAGAGAGACACCTTGGCATAGATGAAGCAGTCAGTTTAGAACCAGTCAGTTTGGAATTATAAAAATATAGATTATAGGTGAAATGGGTGAAGGGGGTCAGAAGGTACAAACTTCCAGTTATAAAATAAGTAAGTCCTGAGGATATAATGTACGGCATGGTGACTATAGTCAACGATACTGCATTGTGTATAGGAAAGTTCTAAAAGAGTAGATCTTAAAAGTTCTCAACACAAGAAAAAATTTGGTAACTACATAAAGTGATGAATGTTAACTAGACTTATGTGGTGATCATTTTACAAAGTAAACAAATATCAAATCATTATATTGTACACCTGAAACTAATATAATATATCAATTATACCTCAAAGAAAGTTAAGGGAAAAATTCCAGAGCCAAAGTTATTTTAAATATCTTAGAAGAATTCAAATTATTAAATAAAGAATTTTAATAGCTAAGCATCAAGAAAAAAGATGCTTCAAAGAAACAGCAACAACAAATAGATAGTCTATAAAAACCTACCTCTTTTTAAAACATATACTTTATTCATTATACTATTACACTTGTCTCATTTTTTCTCCCTTTTATTCCCCTCTGCCCTACACCTCCCCTCCGCACCTTCATTCCTTACCTTTCATGTCCATGGGTCGTACATATAAGTTGTTTGGCTTCTCCATTTCCCAAACCATTCTTAACCTCCCCTGTCCATTTTCTACCTACCATTTATGCTTCTTATTCCCTGTACCTTTTCCTCCATTCTCCCCCCGCCCCCCTCCACTGATCCCCTCCTTGTCATCTCTATTTCTGTGAATCTGTTCCTGTTCTAGGTGTTTACTTAGTTAGTTTTTGTTTTTGAATTTTTTGTGTTCAATTGTTGATAGTTGTCCTTTTACTGTTCATATTTTTTATCTTCTTTTTCTTAGATTAGTTCCTTTAACATTTCATGTAATAAAGCATCGGTGATGATGAACTCCTTGAACTTGACCTTATCTGAGAAGCACGTTATCTGCCCTTCCATTCTAAATGAAAGTTTTGCTGGATAGAGCAATCTTGTATGTAGGTCCTTGCCTTTCGTGACTTGGAATACTTCTTTCCAGCCCCTTCTTGCCTGTAAGGTCTCTTTTGAGAAATCAGCTGACAGTCTGATAGGAACTCCTTTGTAGCTAATTGACTTATTTTCTCTTGCTGCTTTTAAGATTCTCTCCTTATCTTTAATCTTGGCTAAGGTAATTATGATGTGCCTTGGTGTATTCTTCCCTGGGTCCAACTTCTTTGGGACTCTCTGAGCTTTCTGGACTTCCTGGAAGTCAATTTCCTTTGCCAGATTATCAAAGTTGTCTTTCATTATGTTTTCAAATAAGTTTTCAATTTCTTGCTCTTCCTCTTCTCCCTCTGGCGTCCTTATGATTCAGGTGTTGGAATGTTTAAAGTTGTCCTGGAGGTTTCTGAGCCTCTCCTCATTTTTTTGAAGTCTTATTTCTTCATTCTGTTCTGGTTGAATGCCTATTTCTTCCTTCTGCTCCAGATTGTTGCTTTGAGTCCTGGTTTCCTTCCTTTCACTGTTGGTTCCCTGTACATTTTCCTTTATTTCACTTTTCATGTCTTCACTTTTTCCTCTATTTTGCAACCATACTCAACCATTTCTGTGAGCACCCTAATTACCAGTGTTTTAAATTCTCCATCTGATAGGTTGGCTATCTCTTCATCACTTAGTTGTATTTTCTCTGGAGCTTTGATCTGTTCTTTCGTTTGGGCCATATTGTTTTTGTCTCAGCATGCCTATTAGTAGTAAGGGGCAGAACCTTAGGTATTTGCCAGGGCAGGGAAACCCACTTTGCTGTGTCGTGGCACTGTCTGTGGGGGAGGGGTCTGAGAGGGAACAATGCCACTTGCTCAGCTCTCTGCTGGCTTTTAGTCACTTCCTCTGCTACACACAAGCAAATTGGTCCCTTCTGGTGCTCATTCCCAGGTGGGGGATTTCTGTAAGTTCTAGGACCCTGTGGGTCTCTCCAACAAACTCTCCTCTGAGGCTGGGAGTTTCTCCTGCCCCCTCAACCCCCACAGACTTTTTCAGCCAGAGGTTTTGAGGCTTTATTTCCCCACACTGGAACCCTGGGTTGCACTGTCCATTTTGCTCCCCAGTTTTTCCTCCCAGTTTGTCTGCATGCAAATGTGGGACCACCCCCTCTGCCAGCTGCCATCTTGTTGGGAGTCCTTTCTACTCCAGCCACCCATCTCTACCCCTCCTGTAAGTCTGGATGAATATTTCTTAATCCCTTGGTTGTCAGACTTCCATACAATTTAATTTTCTGAGAGTTCTGGTTATTTTGTTTTGAAATTTATCCTTATCCTTCTTTTGGTTGTGTGAGGAGGTGAAGTGTATCTACCTATGCCTCCATCTTGTCCAGAAGTCCAGGATGTACATCAAAAACCTACCTTGATGACCTCATTCATGGAGAGTAATTTTGACAAAATGATGTGAAAGCATGCTATTATGCTATAAATATTTAATATATTAGGTGCCACTTTTAGCTGCAATTGCAAATAAAGGGGAACATATGATCCTATTATCGTAAAAAGTGTTGATTATAAAGTTATTTATTTGTAGTAAGCACCAAGTACTACACAAATAAAATAAGGTATAGTGCTGAATAAGAGAACTATGAGACAATTCTGAAGCCAAACAAACAATAAAAGTAGATAAATGATAGATAGGTAGGTAGGTAGGTAGGTAGGTAGATAGATAGATAGATAGATAGATAATGCAGGAAAAATATCTCCAGAACAGCTACTACTCAGAGCCGAGAGCTTAAGCTCCAACCTTAAGGAGGGATCAGAACAAGAAGAGTACATATTGGAGCCCAAAAGCTTCAAAACTAAGATGAAAATTGAATAGGAGCTCAATTTGCAATATCCTTGAGACCTAGAGACTGAATACCACATACATTATTTTATCCTGTGTTTCCTTGAAGTTTGGTGTTGCAATTGCTTTATTTTGTTGTGTTTGCTTTTGCCAAGCAGAAAATACTCTGAGAAATGAGAGGGTGCCAATAGGCCAGAGGATAGCAATACTAGTCCTGCATTCTCACTTCAGAAGCGGGGAGGGGCAGGGACAAGCCAAAGGGAAATAATGAGCAGCACAACTAATTCCAAAAGCCCCAGGGTCAGCGGAGGGACCAAGGGAACTGGTCCAACCTGCAAGATGCCTAGAGCTTTACCCAGCGAATACTATGCTCAACCAGTCCAGGTCTCTGGGGATTGCATAGGTCAAGCCCATGTCTCTAAATAAGGCACAAAAACAAACTGTGAGTGAGCATGCCCTGCCTTTACCTGTATTTTCTGCTAGAAAAAAACAAACAAAACAAAACAATTGCTATACCACAAAAAAATGTATCTGAGTAATCAGTCCCTAGGTCTCAAGGATGTTGCAAATTGAGCTCCTATCCTATTTATATCTTATTTTTAAAATTTTTGTACTCTAATTGGTATCTATCTTGTTCCTTCTCCCTCCATTGAGCACATCACTGCTTTGAGAAAAACAGTAGCATTCACTATGAGAAACTTGGCAGGCCCACAGTACTGACAATGTGCTGAGAGTCAGCTGATGTTTTACTTCACCAGGACTCAACCTGTTTGAGTTTCCAGCCCCTCTGAACATTGATAATGAGCACATATCACTGAGGCCTCTAATAATGGAAACCTTTTCTCTGCTATGTTCTCTAGCTGTCACTTGAACTTACTGGTTAAATTTTAGCAGACAATAGTGAGACTGTCAAGTCAAACAGTAACTCTTTTAATGATTCCAGTGAGGTCTCTGGATTTACTTGATGTCAAGAGTCCAGGCTTGGCAGAGAAGACAGAGAAGGAATGACAATTAGGGGAGCAAGACATGTAATCAGAAAACATTCTCCTTTTTGGAAGACCAGGGGTATCTAT
This sequence comes from Anoura caudifer, assembly GCA_004027475.1. NCBI lineage: Eukaryota > Metazoa > Chordata > Mammalia > Chiroptera > Phyllostomidae > Anoura > Anoura caudifer. Next base: position 79,517 of record PVKU01004073.1, read on the forward strand.
AGGCGAGTGCTTTCCTCTAAGTACATATTAAAGTCATGAGTTAAATCTGTAAGCCTCAATTACTTCACTACAGTAGTCTTCCCTTAACTGAGTGGACTACAGTCCAAGACTCAGTGGATGCCTGAAACCTAATTACCAAACCTTACATATACTATATATTTTTTTCTTCTGCATACATACCTATGATGGAGTTTAATTTCCAAATTAGGATACTAGGAGACTAACAACAGCAACCAATAATAAAATAGAACAATTAAAATAATATACTATAATACGAGCTATGTGAATAGTTTAGGGGCCATTATAAGGGCTATTGAACACAAACACTGTGATACTGTGACAGTTGTTCTGATAACATAGTCAGCTAAGCCACTGGCTGCTGGGGACCTCACAGAGCATGGATGAGCTGGACAAGGGGATGAGTCACGTTCCTGGTGAAACAGTGAGAAGGTACCAGATTTCATCATGGTAATTAGAACAGCACTTAGTTTAAAACTTATGAATTGTTTGTTTCTAGAATTGCCTGTTTAACATTTTCAGACTGAGGTTGACTGCAAGTAACTAAAACTGTGAAAAGTGAAGAAACCACAGGTAAGTGGGGGGACAAGGCGGGGGGCTTACTGTACCTTTGTTGATTGTGCATCCAAGGATTTGAAGCCTGGAGCAGAGTCTTGAATGCACAAGAAACAAGAAACACAGAGACATTGAAAATAGCAGAATAATGGGAAGTTTTGAGGATAAGAAATATTTTAAGAAAAAAGGATACAACATGGATTTTCTGTGATCACAGAGTATGAACTCAACAGTAACCAAGTTGGGAAGAGTTGGGTGAAGCCCTGGTCAAGAAGGGCTCTACTCCCTCACCATCATTGTCAATCTCAAGCTTTCACCTGCTGTTACAAAAGCAGGCTGGGGAGGTATTTGAGGTATTTAATAAAGAAAATGGTGAGGTCTGACCAATTAGAATGGATGTGGGCCAGAGTGTTGAAACAGGAGCTAGAGAGCTCCTGTCAAGCTACATCCTGAGGAGATCCCAGGAATGGGGCCCCAGCAGCCAGGGCATCTGAGCAGCAATCAGACAGAGCCACTTCAGTAGTTTACATATTGGTACACTTGCACCATAGGAGCAAGCTGAATATCTGCCCTGTCAGTGGGCCCTGCTTTTATTCTACTTGTTTCCTCTCCTCGAAACCCATATGAAAAGCTCTTTATGCAGCAGCCTAAGCATCTGATTCCATATTAACCCAGAGTGGTTGTCTGTTACTTAACTGTCTCCCTCACTATTGTGAAAACCTTGAAAAAAGGTGTCTTTTTCACTGTGTTTCTGGCATCTAACACTTTTACCTCAAACTTAGGTAGGAGTGCTGGGATCCTGGAAGCGGTCATGTGTGAGAGATGCTTACATGAGGCAAAATTCAGAGAGGCAGAGAAGAGGAGAACTGGCTTTGTAACCTGCAGCAATGGAATAAAAAAAGTCAGGAAAGTGAGCAGTAACGGGCTGTGGTGGAAGGAGGCAAAACCAAAGTCTGGTTGCACAAAAGAAGTCAGAAGGGCAGTAGCAAGGATGAAGACTGAAAAGGTATTCTGAAACCAAACTGGAAAGTGACATCAGTGACCAGCTGAGGAAATCAAACTGCATGATATAGACATGTAGACAGGTGAAAAATCAGAGCATGAGCGAATCATCTGCTGGTGTATAATGTATGGAGTGGGCAAGAGTCTAAGATTCAGGGCCAGGAAAGGGTTGTTTCAATTGTCTAGGTGGGAGGCAATGTCATAAATTAACCTTAGCAGGTAATGGCAATGGTAATGGAGAGGACAGTTTAGATGTGAAAGGCATTATGGAATACAGTTCACAGCCCTCAGTAACTGATCAGAAGCACAAACCATGAGGGTGAAAATCAAAGATGAAGGCAAAGCTGTAAGCCTTGATACCAGGAAGAATGCTGCTCCCTTAACAGCATGAGTTATTCAGAGAAGGTCCATCTGGGGATCTGGTTGGGAGAGGCAAAGGATTATACTAAAAATACTTGAATCCTATGGACTAGGCAGAAAACCCAAGGATGGGTTGCAATAAACAGTCACAAATGTGGGATCAAAGCTTAGGAGAGACATCAGAGATGGAGAGTGGGGATAAACTCAAATAGACTTCAATTTTACTGAACACAAAAAGATAAAGCTTCTGTAGGTGGCTCGGGATCCCGGCTGTGGCACCCACTTCCTCACTTGCTGACTTGGCAGGCACATGGTGGCTCCTGAGCTACCTAATGGGCTGCCGTTGTGCTAGGCTGATGTCCTAGAGGCCAGGCAAGAGAAGAGGCGGCCTTTGCCCAGAGCTTTCCCAACCTCCAGAGAATTACACTTTTCAAATTTTTTAATAGTGTTATTTACAAATCAGTAAGCACAGAGATTATATTTTATAGAACAAAAATTTATACTTTAGTAAAATACATTAACGACGGCTAGGAAATGCTGGATTGCTCAGAGAAGTGTTAGCATAACCGAAGAAAACCACTGTCTCTAAGAATCAAATTGCCTGTTTTCTCTAGGTACACCAGACAATATTGACCTAAAACTGATCTTGTCATTGTTATTAATAATAATAACACAAACCTCAACTCATCACGTAATGTTCCTGTAGTCTACTATTACTGAGTTTACTTGTTAGTAACTTTGTTTATCTTTGCTGAGTATCAACAAATTATTTCCTTTTTTGGAAAGGGATTTTTAATTTTTTACTTTTTAAACAATTTATTCCAGGCTACTTCCATACTGGACACTTCGAAAAACTAAGTGTTTCAACAGCCACGTACCCACATTAACATTTTTACCTTGGGTAAGAGCACACTTTCACAATTAAGCTTTTCATTTCACCAAAACAATTACACCACATACACTTGCATAATTTTCTCCTTTCCTGAATTTACTTGTATTTCAATTAAAAAAGTAAAATTATGCAAAATGATCAAGTGTTTATGCTCTGGAGTCAGACTCCCTGAGTTTGGATCCTGGGGCTCTCTCCGTAAGCGCTTCCTGCCACTGCCATAACCAGTGATCATAAACAGGGTGGTTCGGAACAGCAGAGATGACCTTTGGTGTCAGCAGGGCCATGCTCCTTCTGAAAGCTCTAGGGAAGAATCCTTTCTTGACGCTTTTATCCTCTGGTTCCCAGACATTTCTGGGCTTGTGGCAGCAGCACTGCAATCTCTACCTTTGTCTTCACATGGTCATCTCCCATCTGCCTGTGTGTGCCTTCTGTCTCTCATTAAGACACTTAACATAGCATCTAGGGCCCGCTAAGGTCCTCAGCTTAATTACATCTGCAAAGGCCCTTTTCCAAGTAAGGTTATTTACACAAGTACCAAGAGTTAGGACCTGGATGTATGGTTTGAAGGGCAAAATTCAGCCACCTCACCAGCTATGCGGCCTTAGGCAACTTACTTTACATCTCTTTTATTTTCTCACCTGTAAAATGGGGATGGTAACAGCACTCAATAATTATATAAATAAATAATGTGTGCAAACTGCTTAGCGTCATGCTTGAAACATAGATATTGACTGCTATTGTTTGTTGGATAATGGAAGAAACATACAAACAAAACAAGATCAAGTTATGATACTGCTTCATAGTTACCATGAACTATGGTTTACATTTCTGTAATATATGTTTTCCATTTTGAGTTTTATACAATATTTCTTTTATTTCAGCTTCACTGAAATAAAAGGAGATTTTAAGTATCATATTACACTTTTCTGCAACTGAATTAACTGAGACACGATGTGGTTAAGAAAATGTACAGAAAATAGAAAAGCTTGAACTTGTTCTGCCAATATACCCAGGCAAGTTATTTTACATTTTTATGACAAGCCATTCTTTCATGTCCATCATTTTATCTAGATATAAGGGAGGGATTGTGATAAAAATCTTGATTTGAAATATACCTATAGCAGTTAGTATAGGAGAGAGATTAAAAAGCAAGATGAATTAGAAAAAAATATATCAATATTTATGAAGTGATTAAAGGTAGGCTTTATTTGAAATGTCCTTTTCTCCAAGTTTCATATTTAATACTTCAGAATGTTTGATACAAAATAGGTTACCAGGCAACTTCTTCAGGCAAATCCCCTCAAATTTGTTACTCCACCCCACTGGAATTGTGGTGGGTTAGAACCCCAAGCAGATGTCCACAGAGAGCTGTTATTCACTTTGTCCCCTTGCTAACCTTGCTCAGTGGCAATTAACAGAGGTTCCAGCCCAACCTCTAACACTGCAGGGAACATGGGGACAGAGCCAGGTAAGAAACAGACAATAAAAGAGTAGTAGGAAGAAACCTGGAATTTAATTATTTGCCAACTCTGATGAAGGCAAACTCACTCTTTTTGTTCTAAAGGTTTTCCTTGCTGGGGAAAAAATTACATCTATTGAAAGGAAAGCACATGAAAGAGAGATCTTCATGTTTTCATCTAGATCACTCAGCCTCTGGTTCTAAAATTCCCCTGTGAGCTCTTGCCAGAAGGCAGAGTTGCTTCATAGAAAAAAAAAAAAAAAAAAAAACAGAAGAAAAAGGGTAAGGAGGGAGTGAGATGATTAGGTGGAGACCCAATGCCATAAATTTTATCCTCAAAATATGGAGGGTGAATAATTACATAAGGCAATGAAATATAAATAAACATAGGTACCACCATCTCCTTCAGAAAATGGACTCACAGTGCTTAATGTCATTTTAGTAATACTGTGCTTTATTCTAAAATATATTTTCAACTTGCTCTAGAAAGACTCAAGGCTCACATACAATGAAATCATTCAGAAAAGTTCTTTAAACAATTGATAATAGCAGTAAAATAGAAACAGGCTGCATCTAACTCTAAACCACATTAATATAGTTCTTTGCCCTTCTATGGCATTACCTTGAAGTAACTGACTTCTGGGTAAGAATTAATTAAATCCCACAACTGGAATGAGGGGGGAAATTCCAGAAAGTGAAATTAAATCCTGTTATAAAGCACTGTTTTTATTCACAGATTGGATTACACCTGGGTCAGATTATGCCCAGGTGTCCATGAGAATGCAGAATGCATCTTTCACTCTATAACCCTGAACACTTAGAGCACAAGGTTATCTTTTGTCCGGGAGACCTGATTAAATGACTGACAAAGGAACATTTTGCTTTTGTTTTCCTCACCTTACCCCATGCTGCCTCTCAGCTCCTAGTCCCAGATGACATCCATCTAATCCTACATTTAAAGCATTTATTACATCATTTGATGTAATGATACCATAATTAATTTCCAAAACTCAACTGCTTCTCATTTCTCCAATCTGTCTTCAATGAACCAACTGAACTAAGTGTTCAAAGACTGGTCTTTCTTCCTGCCTTCAGTACTAGATTTTATTTAGTTAGGTTATGTTTCTGGAAACTGTATTTTTTAAAAAGATGTACTTCCACCCTAACTGGAATGTGAAGTCTGCAGGGCATATGTCTTCCAGGAGCTAGACTGGGAGCCCAAAGCAGGAAATAGCCAAGTATCCATCAGATGGTGATGTCAGTGTACTGAGTTACCCCTGTTCTCTATGACATTTGAACAGGAAACTTTAAGTGGCATACAGTCCATTTGGGCAACTCTGGGCCCTTTTTTTCGCCAGCTTTGAGGTTTTCATGTCTCATTTCCTCTCTGCTAAGTTAGCGCTGACCCCCCCATGTCATGGACAGTTTGACTTTGTTAACATCATCTGCCATGTGCAGAACACGTTTCTCAGATGCATACCCAAATCAGAGACCTTTCTTGCCCACCTGGGACAGACACAAAGTCTGAAAAGACATTACACTGTGCACATCAGAAACAGAGGTTACATAGAACTTATTAGGGTGTCAAACAAGCTCTGGCTGAGCCAACCAAAGTGAAGATTTAGAGAAGCATTTTATGAAAAGGCTTCAAGGGGGCTGGAAGTTTTAGGACATGTTTTAAATGTTAAAATTTAGAGGAATGAAAAGGCAGGTTCAGTGATAAAAGGGTATGCTAGGAGCAGAAACAAATCTTAGAATGACACAGCACAAGAAGGTAAGATGCTGTGAGCACAGAACAATTTGGAAATGACGCAAGTCCAAAAAAGACGGACTTTCCCACAGCCTCTCTAGAGAGTTAAAAGCAAATATACCATTGAAAGAATAATTGCTCATCTGTTGCATTACATTTAATGAAGCATATTATGGATGACCCTTCTGACTCAAATGATAAAACAACAGATAGTATGTCCTCATTGCTAACCTCTGAAGATCAAGTCACTAATTGTAATATCATTCATCTATCTTACAGGAACCACAGAAGTGACTTTGTGTCCATGGAAGTTTGTAAGTAAAAAAGGAGCTACTACAGAGATTAATTCCTGAAGTCTCCTATTCCTAGGGGGAAGGGGGTATAAGGGGGCTAAATGGTAATGGAAAAAATACAATAAAGATTAAATTTAAAAAAAAAAAGCAGGTCAGAAAAGACCCACACTATAGCTTCCAAAGGTTAGACATCAGAGGGACACTGCATGCTATTACAAAGCTGAGATTCGTATTTCTGGGAATGAAACCTCCACTCCACCCTGGCATGGCTAACTCTGCAGCCAGAGCACATATCCATTTCTCAGTGTGAGCATGCAGAATTCTCCAAATGCACAGTGTCAACCCTTATCATTCATTATGTAAAGAAGCCTCTTCCGTGAACCATATCACCAAGTGCTGAGTGGAACTGAGAATTTTTTCTCCTTTGATCTCTGTCTGCTTACTCACTAATCCTGCTGTTAAGGAGTTAGTGAAACGGAGAGCCCTGGGATCCCCAGAAGACTCTTCTTAGGGTTCTGGTCTGCTGACCTTAGCTCTAACCTTCATCATTATCAGTGGCCCAGGAAGCTCAGGGGCTTCATGTGAGGGCTTTGCATCAAATCCTCCTGCCTGTACTCTAGGGTATAAAAAAATGCCTGCTGGTTTTCATCTACCAGCAAAGTATTTACTCCTGGCTCATCTTCACCAAACTAAAAGCAGCAGAGCAGAGGCATAACAAACAGGTTAATTCACTTTTCATCCACTGCCTCATTGATTCAATAAACACTATTTAGTCATTACTCTGCACAGGATAGCATGCTAGGTTTTATTGTGGTTGGGGAGGGGAGGCAGGGGTCTCTGGGAGTGTAGGCTGGGAGGGTACTCCGAGACTAGTCCTGTGATGATACCACCCAACTCCTTTGCTATCCAGTCTGGTTTGGGAGTTTATTGGTTGAAGCATGTGTAGAAAATGGGAGGGTCCAGTGTCCCCAGGGCTAAAACTAAAGGAGGAAGGGACTGAGAGAGGACTTTAGAGAAGTCAGTTATAAGCCACTTATATAATTTCCCAAACAAGCATCTTCCTCTCCTAACTTCAGACACAACTTACTCCAAAGATGGACTTCAAGCCAAAACACTGTAAGCCAAGACCTCACTGGGCATGCCCACTGCCCCCAACTGCACCTCTGCAGACACTTTGCCTATTCAGACATTAGCTGAAACTATTGAATAAATGGATGAAGGAGGTAAGAATACTGGTCTTTTAGTATAGAGTGATGAATAAGCAAAACAGAGAAATTGAGAAGTAGAAAAAGAATATGTTCATTCATTCTTGCCTTGGTTTTTTCAAAAAGAGGAAGGATGCCCTATCTTTTCATTTTCTAAGAAAGAAAATTAAAGCTGAGTGCATAGGTAATGTACCTTCTAAGGATGGTGCTAAATAAGTAGTGAACCCAGATCTCCTCCTTCAAAGTTTGTGTGTGTGTATGTGAATTCCTTATCACCTTGAGAAAAGGTTTTCTTTCCCTTCTAAGCCCCTGAGTAAGATAAGTTTCAGCTCTGATCTCTGCATAGCATCTGGTATTAAGTGAGAATGGCCACTGGCATTTAGAGACTAGAAAGCAAGGAAACTTCAAGGGTTTCCTTAAGAAAAGAGATACACCCTCACCTGTGTGAACAACAAAACCCACCAAATATCTGCCCCTCTCTCTCCAGTTTCCCTCAGATACACAGCTGCCCAATACTGGCAATGTTAGTACGACTTTTGAGGAGACAAAAATGAGTAAATCTAACAGAATTCATCTTTAGGGGAAAACAAGTGGTTATATAATATGTTTTGCAAGTCAGAAAAATTCCTAGAAAGAAAAAAATAATAATTGATTGGCAATGCAAATAAATTGTTGCCACTCCTCTGCCTTTTTTTTTCTTTGCACAGAAAGTAATTAAGATGACACCAAGAATGACAGCCTTGACTGTTCACAGAAATCAGACCTAACAAGACAAACAGGTAAAACCAGCATTACCTTTCCTGCTGTCTTCCTTCACTTCTTCCAGCACCTGTCCCTACTGGGAGATGCCCAGCTTTTTGTGAGTCAGCCTGGTCTGTCTTTCACTTGAAGGCAGGTTTCTGAAAGGCAGGGTTGACAGACTTCTGAGATGCATTGCTATCTATTAGCCTGACAGGCTGCACAAGGCTAGACTTCAGTACTTGAAACAGCACTTCCCCAGGGCCTCGGCACACCAGCCAGGCTAGTATCAGAGAAGAGAACATATGGCAATTTGCCATTCCTTGCATCCTTATGCACTCACTTACAGGAGTAAACAGGGAATGCTCTAGGCCTCCCATTGTAATCTGGAGGCTGCTAACCTGAGCTCAGCACCCGTTTGTGGTTGTGCTCATGAAGTCAGTTTAGAAAAATGCATTTTACATATTTCTTTTTTTTTCTTATTTCGTTAGCCAAAAAAGAATGTGATTAATCTCTCTAGAATAAAGTGCCCATGGCACTTGGCATACTTTTCCTTTTCCAATCAACAGCACGCAAGTAAAGTCTATTCTTTGGGTTCAGACTTTTAGCACAAGCTGAATAAATGACAAGCATGTAAAAGTGGTCAGGGTAAATGTTAAGAGAAATAAAACTTTTCTCTAGTTTGACCTCAGTGAATAGGAAGAAACACTGCAAAATGGGTTAGTATGCCAATTGGTATCTGTCAGACCCTGTGAAATTGAAACCTCCCCCCATCTTCCACCCCCAGATTTCAGATTTTCATTCCCACAAAAATCTTCCATCCACACTGTTTGGAAGAGGAAAGAATAATATTAAGGTGCAATTTAAATCTCAGTGTTTTCCTGAAAGGATTGACATATGGTAAACTTGTCTTCATGGAGAGGGACTTCAAATTTATTTTTACCCCAGATCCATGCAAGATAAAAAAACAAACTAATCCCCAGTGTTAATGGCCAGAAGAAAACTTTTGCCATTTATTAAAGAGACGATTACAAGAAAATGCCATTTTCCCTACTTGCTTGTTAACCAATAGAAGCAAAGTCCACCACTTGACCCCCTAGGTGCCCTGTTAATTTTAAGTAAAAAGATTCCTGGTAGTTTTTGGTGTGTTTTGTTTTTGTTTTGTTTTTGTTTTTGTTTTTATTTTTAGGAAGGTGAACACATCCACTACCATTTCTCCGATAAAAATTGATGTTGAGTGTGCCCCAGCCTTCCTTGCCACTGTCTTTTTTATCTTGTCCCTATTTGAAATAAGAGAATGTTTGACTGCAATTGTAGGTATTTTTGATTCACCTTCAGTTTCAATTCGGCCAGGGCCCTGGAATCCAATTAACACAAGGACATTGGGTTTTATGTTATTTCTTCTCTGTTTACCATGCTCTTCTTTAGGTTTAAAGGAGGAATTATTGTTCATCAAGGCTTCCTTCTGTTCTCTGCTGTTTGCTAGTCCCGTAGAAACAGTGTGACTTAAATGTTGTATGGATCTTTCTTTTCTTTCCTTTCTTTCTTTTCTTTCTTTCTTTTTTCTTTCTTTCTTTCTTTCTTTCTTTCTTTCTTTCTTTCTTTCTTTCTTTCTTTCTTTTCTTTCTTTCTTTTCTTTCTTTTTTTGTTTTACCATGAGGAGAAGAGGGCTTTCTTATTCTTGCAAATCCTAGCTGGAAACACAGCTAGGATTTCCCATATATAGTTTTTATTTCCCATATATAGTTTTTATTTATTTTTTCATTTTTTCATTTTTATTTTAATTGTTGTTCAAGTACAGTTTTCTGCCCTTTACCCTCAGCCCAGCCCCCCAGCCCTCCCCACCTCCCTCCCATCTCCACCCTCCTTGTTATTGTTGATGTGTCCTTTATACTAGTTCCTTCAAACCCTTCCCCTGAAATTCCATATATAGCTTTTAAATTAATTGACAACAATTAAAAGTTATGAAAACCCAAAGAAATATACATATATCTAGCTTCTCTTGAAAGTAGTTTCTCTTGAATGTACTAGACCTGTATTCCTATGTACAGTGATTAGACACAGTGAAGCAGAGGCTGCCCTTTTACTCAAGGTGGACACCCTTCACCCCAGTTCCCTCCACTCCCATCATCCAGTTGAAGTCACATTACCTATGATTTTTAGTCTTTTAGATACTGATCACAAGATTTTCTCATTAGAGCTAAAGGAAAGTCCTATAGCAGGGTTTTTAACCAATTTCTGATTCTTTTAAACCTATGGATAATAAAAATTAGGTCAAAAATATCTTGAGTGACTGATAATCTTTTCTGGTTCAAGTCTTTGATCACATTTGACAGCTAATTTATCTCCCTGACAACTATAAGTGGGTATCTCTTAATCTGCAGTAGAATTTCCATGCCTGGAGAAGATGTAGAAACTCAGAGTCTAGAGAGTTACCCTTAAGTTTCTATGCTCAGAGCTGTTAGCCCTGAAGTGTTGTCTGATAATGGACAGGTAACAATTAAGCCTATTTGATATTCCAACAAGGCATCAGTATTTCTCTTAGAATCTTCTAAAAATTAGTTTGAAAGTCACTATTATAGGAGCTTCTTGCTGTACAATATCACACTCCTAGGACTCCTAGTCAGTATTAATTTCAAGCCCAAAGTCCCAGACTATTTTTCTATATGTATATTCTTCTCATCATCTGGACTTAGGATGTTCCCAAATTATGCTCAAATTTAGTACATTTAGATGAATTCTCAAAATAGTGGTAACCCTCATATTGGGAGGTCACCAGCAAAGAGCAATCAAGAAAAGAAATTTTTTAACTCATAATTAGGACTTAAATGATACACTTTAATCAGCACCAAAATTTATTCCTGTAACTAAACTATGATTTTGTATGACTATTCTTTAACCAATCATGAGCTTCTTGGGGATGGAGACTTCATCTTATTCATCATGTGACCTCAGCACCTTGCCCACTGCCAGGCCTATAGTGGAAGTTGAATAAATACATGTTGAATGAATAGATTGTGAGAAGCAGTCTTTTCTGAATTATGCTGGAAGCAATATCAGAAAAAACTGAAGAACTCAAAAGCACATACTATTACTGATTTCTGAAAGTAATGGGTTAAAAGACTTCAAAAGCATATGTGTATTGTAATGGGCCCAGAATGTCCTAGAATGTATTAAGATTTAGGCCCTTGTAAATGTGGGGGTGGGCATGGGAGTGGAGAAACTCTGCAGAAAGAATCTTCTCTTTATTAATTGTAAAATCTACAGCTGTCCTGGAAGTCACCCTATTTTGGTGAAACTCCCTGTAATACAGGGTTTACTTGGTAGGCATTTACAGGTCAGCCCATATTATCAGGGCAAGAGAATAGTGGGGAGAGTGATGCTAAGTCAATGAGCCCATTAGTCCTTAGGAATTAATTGCCCTAAGAGATGAAAATCTAGGTGGCTCACATAGCAGAAGCTATGGGAAATGGACAAATGGGTGAGTTTAGTGTGTTTTTTAGCACCATCCATTCTCTCTTCTTTTTATGGTTTTGTTTTCTAGTAATTTTTGTATTTAAGTATAATTGACATATATTAATTTGTGGTGTACAATCTACTTTTTTTGTCCATTACAAAATGATAACCACAGTAAGTTTAGTTACTCCATTTTACCTTTCTCAATGATATTTTACAATGTGTAATTTTAGTTTGAATTAGAGCCACGTTTAATCACAATGGCACATTGTTGAAGTGGCTTCTCTTCTTCCTACTCCTAAATTCTAAATACCTTGGCAAGGTTGGTACATTCTTTACCAATGTTACCCATAGACCATTTCACTAGGGAGTCTGATATTTTTAAAGTAATGTTTGAGATGACAAATTACCTTAGAATAATTTTTCTTATCTATTTTCACATAAACTTGATCTTATTTAATTATAAATCAGAAAAAAATGGGACAAGAGATATTTAAGAAAAACTTATCTTTAAAATTCTGACATTAAATCAGATCATAAATGGATAGAAAACTGAGCTTGCAAAAAACCTTGAGCAAGTTACTGGATATCTTGCTGCCTTGGTTGTATCATCTGTCAAAAAGTAAAATGAGACTCAATTACCAATTTGTCATTTTAGGATTAACACTAAAAAATGAAATTTCTTACCATTCTAAAATACTTTTAAGTAAACTTTTGATTGAAGTTTAACATCTATAAAGAAAATTGCATAACATGATTATCTTGCTTAAAGAATTATTAGAAAAAGATCTCAACCACTTAAGTACCACCTTGATAAAATCAAGCATTACCAACACCCCAAGTCTTCCTTATGGCACATCCAATCATTGCCATCTTCCTCAAACACAAACATCATCCTTACTTCTAACATCACAAATGAGTTTGCTTTCAAACATTATAACAATGAAACTGTGCCATATGTATTTTTATGCCCGTAAGCCATCTATCTGTTGGTCTATAATTTGGTGGTAATGAAAATTCAGATTAATTAACATGGAAGGCCAAAGCCTTTGTGCCTATACATCTGTGTCATTCAGGATCATTAAGGGAGGAAAGAGTGACTGTTTTGAGTGGAGAAATATTTAATACAGAAAATTAGAAAGAATGAAAAGAGCTGAGGGAACAAAGGTCCACCGTAGGAGACCTGGAGATACAGCGGTCACAGGAAAGCCATCAGGGTAGCCACGGCTCCCACCTAAAGGACCCCAAGCCATCAGTGGTGATCTCATCTCCCTCCCTGGGGCTATCACTGGAGAAAAAATACTTTCTCCTCTTCTACCTTCCAAATCTTACATAAGTTTCTTTCATTGGCAGATTCAACCTAGAATTCTACTGGAAAGATATTCAAGAAAAATGTCATTCTGATTTCTCCCCTGTGATGCAGGAGAAAATGCAGAAAGGCAAAAGTATGATGCTAGCTAAAAACAGATCATTTGGCAGAAGCTTAGACACTTTCAAATTACCTGATTGGGGAGAATTGACCTGTCTATGTTTCTGATGTGATAGTTGCTCCTAAATCTTCAGATCTATTTCCAACACAAATCCTATAGTGCCCTCCTTAGGGATACTGGAAAGTCTGTTTCTATTTTATCTTGTTTAAGGCAAGTGAATTAGAAGGCTCTCTTCTCTTATTTTGCAGACTGCACAAAGTAGCCTTTGAAGGAAAGCAGGCCTGTATATATTCACTGGTGGGTCCTCCAAATTAGATCAATATGAAACACATCATACTGAATATGGCCACTTCTCACCAACCATGTGTTTCACATGTTGAGACCACCTCTCAAGGAAGACATAGTTGAGAATAATTACTATTCACTATCCTTTGCTACCAGAAACTGTTTTCTCCTCTCACCCAGGTTTCCAACCTTAGAGGCCACCCTGTCCTCAGGAGAATTACCAGAGTGGAAGGAGTTTTATTTATTTGTTTTTCTATGCATCTAAATATCCTGACAATCTAATCTCCAGAGGATCCTAGTCCCCAGGCAAAACAAGACATTCCCCAATTGTGAGGTACTCAACTGACTTTTCTGTGCTCTTCTAGTTCAAAATGAGAACACAAAAGGCAAAACTGAAGAAATTAGATTTGAATCTTTATTACTACACACAGATACCTGGACCCACCCCCTTCTTATTGTTGATCAGAAATTCTGGGATAATTGGTTCTAAAATGATTAGAGCAATAAATCTCACCTAAGAATAAGATCAAAGTCAGTTTCCTGTTTTCCTCAGAGAAAAAAGAAAGTAGAAAGAGATAGTTTTTTTCTGGTGACAGTTTATTTTATCCCAGACACTTTCTCCATTTGTAATTTAGTCTCACTTGTGTATTCAGAAGCAGTGCCAGTTCGGATGGGTTTCTTGGGTGGAGACTAACAAAGTTAAACACAGATGTTCTGGTGCCTGAAGCCCTAAAGAGTCCAGCAGGACCTGATATGGTAAAATAAACTCAGGGATGGCTGTCTGGAGCCACTTTTTTGGGAGACAAAGTGAGCATAAATAAGCATAGAATTAACAACCCTCCTGTGTCAAAGTCAGAGGCAACCTGGGGACATGGATTTACAGAGGAAAATACTCTCTATAGTACATTTGCTATGAGAAAGTGCAATATTAGATATTTTGGCTTTTAACATCAGGGTATCACAAGGAAAAGTGGTCCAGATAGGCACTGACCCCATCAGCACTTTTTACAGCAAATGCTTCATTTGCTGGAAATGTGGCTATCAGGTTGCAAAACATAAAAATAACACTCAAATCCGAGGTCAAACCACAGGGTGTATAATTCCCTTTTACTAACCAAACGATTCAGTCCTAATTATTCAGATGTGGGCGGTAATTGTTTTCCCAGGTTGTGCTTCAATCTCTATGATTTACAGTCAGCTACATGCACCATCTCACCACCATAGTGTGTCTGCCCTGTTACCCAGACAAGTTGAACTGGAAATAGTTTTATTTGCTAGTTTTCAGTATCTTCATCTCCTCCCAGGGTAACATTAGTTCTTGTGTGGCTTCACAGATGTTATCATCATTTGCCCCTTCCATGGATAGGACACCTCTAGAGAGGCCAACAGACTAGAATCATGTCACTCTAATACATTAGGTGAGAGTGCCTCATCCTCTTTGTCTTTTAGTTTCTCTGTATGTATGTTCTAGATATGTTGTCAAAGTTGTGGTAACCCTTACTAGCCAGTAAGAAATGATAAGAATGAGATTGTGTGGTTGTGGGGCTTTTATATTTTGTGTGGTGGGAATATAAATTAGCATGACTTTTCATTGGCATTATGTAATAAAATTTAAAATGTATATTCCATTTTATACAGAAAATTTTATCTAATAAATAATCTAGTCCAATGATAAAGTCATATAGTCAATGATATAGTTATATGTATCTTCACATATAAATATGTAAAGATGTTCATCACAATGAGAAACAACCTATATCTACCAACATGGAGTAGTTAAAAAAATATGGTACACTCATGTAAGAGAATCTATACATCTACTATAAAGAATCCTAGAGATTTATATTTGTTGACTTCAGTAGAAGCTCCATGGTATAGTTTTTAAAGAAAAGAAAATACAAAGCAGCATAGTTGATGTTGTATAATGTCCTTTATGTATAAATCCAACAAATCCCAAATCCTGCTATCATCTGGTCTCAGCATTCACAGAAACAGTCCAGCTATCAAAAGGCATTACAAAGTAATTTCAGCCCTTGCTCTCAACTTTCAGAAAACATTAGGGAACATATCATTCCTAACCCACAGGACCACATCTTAAAATAACCTCTGTACCCCACCTTCTTCATCTTGTTCTCTAACTCTCACACTGGAGTAGCTTGAAGTCTCTCTTCCCACAGCCTGTTCCAGTCTCAATCATAATTCACCCCAAAATCCATCAACCACTTCTCTTACTGTCTCTTTTCCCTCCTTTTGTCATCTCTTCAGTGATTTCCATAATCTGAATAATAAGGTAAGAGAAGAAACTGCTAATTGCATAAAATTTCCTTCCTAGGGAGTAGGAAGAAAAGAGAGTGACTACATATATACTATGCTATCTTAACCTTGTAGCAAATACAAAATTATATTAATATCTATGTATATATACATAGAAATGTCTTCAGGGATATTGCTAAAATTCTTAACAATAATACTGTCATCTAGGAATTCCTGTGAATATTGTTTTTAATTCTTTGTCTCTCTCTCTCTACCTCTTTGAATTTTGTTTATAGTCAGAATGAGAAATATCAACATGTAAAAATGGGAATGTCATGATGCTCACAAGGAATAATGGATGTGAAAAACTAAATGCACAATTCAAGTATAAATATATGTATTTTAAATATACATAGGTAGACTGTCTCTTCCTGTTTTCAGCAGTAATAGGTTCCATTACTTTGGAATTGTTTTGATTACTCCTACACGTCAGAGTCGGTCAGCCTCTCAGCAGCAGTGGAACAAACACTGCCTAGTATCGCTAAATTCATTATTTAACTGCCAATCAACCCTGCTTAATTTGTGAGTACAATGCATTGTGTAAGATCTGATAACTAACAAAATATATTAAGTAGTCCTTACTAATTTTCATTCTTTTGATCCATTTGCCCCATAAGCCATCATTTTTATGGGTCTCTTTGGGAAATAGGGAGTTAAGCTTATGTGTGTTTGTATCCATTTCAATCTGTCCACACCTATACATTCTCGTACCTTTTTCTAAATAGATAGCATGTATTGTATTTATTTTTATGATTTGTGAGCCAGACAAACTTCTTTGAAAATCAAGGTACCTGCCTGTGCAGTTCCCAACACTCTGACTCATGAGTCCTCTCTTAGCTGGGGGAATTCCAAGGAGAAGAGAAGTTTGCGACACATGGCGGTGGGGCAGTCCCACAAGTGCTACTGTGGGCACCAGACAACTGGAGCTCCTGGTTTCTGAGAAGGGACATTGTTAGTCAGACTCTCCACCCAGAAAGGTCAAATAGCACTTTTGCTTATGACTAGAAATTCTATCCTGGGAATCCCAGAAAGCTGGATTTGTCACCTGACAATTACATTTTCCTCTCAAAGGTCCTTCAGCATTGTAATTAAATAACTACATCAGTTCTAGTCATAGACAACTTAAAGCAGGTCTCCTTGTGAGGAGAAAGACACAACTGCTAATCAAAATCTTGAAGGGCCTTGAAAAATTGGAAAAGTGATTGGAAGCAGGCTTTACTGGCTGCCTACAAAATAGAACATTAAGGGGGGAAAAAGCGCCCAAAGTAGGAGGAACTTGTCTGAGTTTCGGCACCACAGATTCAGGAAGAGACCATACCTTTCCGTGATATTATATGAATATTGAGCAACATTTTAATAAATATAGTGGCATACATTTGCTTTTACTTTCTTTTTATTCCTTTTGTCTTTCAGAGTCATTTGATTAGCCCTCAGTTAAGCGGATATGGCTGAGTAAGCCTTATTGAACTATAGCTATGGAATAACAGCTCTCTCTTTCTCTCTCTCCCCGCCCCCGCCTCCTCCATCTCTGTCTTTCTCTTCCTAAAGTGACTGTGGAAATGTTGCTTCACCTTCTGGTAGGAAATAACTCAGCCTGGCCAGGAGCCTGACTTTTTTATACCTGAAGGAAGAGCTCAGCAGAGTCACTTCCCCAAAGAAGGCTTTGCTGACATTCCTGACCAGGTGATTCTCCTTTTATACAACCTCACCTGTACTATTCCATCATTGCTTTACCACAGTGTGGCTTCATGTTTATACTGTTACTTTTTGTTTAATACCTCAATCATCTTCTAGGCTTTAAGCAACATTAAGGCACAGACTGTGGCTCTCTCTGCTCATGGTTATATTCTTAATGCTTTGTATAAATTCCTGACCCACATTAGCACTCAATAAACACAGTATTTGTCAAAATACAAATGAATGAATAAATTAATGAGTTGGAAAGATCTATTTAGGGTAGTACTAATCAAGGTCAGTGGGCAAAGAGGATAACAAAATGTCCAAAATAAAGTTACCACAAAGGTAAAAAGTGATGGGATCAGTAGACTGTCCCTGGATTTGAGTTAGAAACAGAGAAGAAGATAGTTATTTTTTATGATGTAGTCATAACCCATGCTTCCTAGGAAAGCCTGTCCTATGAACTGACTGGGTATATAACAAAAAAACTCAATCTCTATAAATGACATTAAGGTGGGCCTCAGACTTATAGACTGACACTATCTCAATGGAGCAATGGACAGGAAATTATCTTCCTTCAAAGGCTTGTTGTGGTTAGGATAGGGCTCTGCCAAACTAGAGGATCTCACCAGCTCTGCTATTATGTTCTTAGACAGTGTTTACTAACTAGACTAAGCAACATTCTGGACTCAAATAAATACACAAATGGTGCTTCTCCTCCCTGACCACTAATTCTTCTGCTGGAGGGTTCCTGGGTCACCTCACCCACATGATCCTCACAATCAGTGGTTTGTATCCCATCAGGGCCTCACCCCCCTGACATTCACACAGTGGTTTTCTTCTGAAACTGCCCTAGAGGAGATTAACACCCAATGAACATCACCAGGTGAAGATATTGAAATTGTTACAACTCACAGGGACCTGATCAGTTAACTAGAACTCAGTGCCACTGAGTTTCTAGACCAGCTTCAAATGACAACTTCTAAACTGCATCCTGACACCCTACACTTCCAGTCTCTGTATTTCCAGTAAGGCCAGCCTCTACTAGGAACTTTCTGCCCTTTATCACTGTTGGTCCATCCACATGACTCAGAAGGAGACTTAATTTTCACATTTCCAGGACACCCGTAAACAGGATGCCAGGATACCAAATGAGGATGACATGAGAGATGAAAAAAGGAGGGACTAAAAGTCTGTACTGTCTGACTGATTTTATAGTCATTAAAGAACCTGAGTATCACACCCTGGGAATTTCCAGTGCAAGTTATGTCTATCCAAAACTAGACTGAAGAACATTTTTGTTTTATAAATAAAGACCAAAGAGAGTGAGTCCATCAAACTAAGCCTACCTCTCACCAGTGCCATCTCTACCTCTCAACCCTGTATGTTATCTTCCCAAAAATATAGATTAAATTACTTCACCCTTCAAGATAAAAAATCTCCATGTGATTCTCATTATCTACAGAATCAAATCCAAATTCTCTTCACATCCTTGTCTCATGCCTCTCCACACATCCTTGAACTTGTGCTAGTCATACCAAATTTTAAAATTTCTGTGTAGATATTTAAAGTATAAAATAATAACATACTAAAAAATCAAACAATTTAAATGGCACCAAGAAAAAATATTATGTTCTCTATTTTTAATATTCATTTATTTCCCTTCAGAAATAAACTGTTAACATTTTGGTGGGTAGTTCTGCAGGCCTTTTTCTATAGATAAACTTGTGTGTATTGAGGTTGCATTATATCATACCAAAATGACTAATGAGCACATAAAAATACATAGAAACATACAAAAAGAAAACAGTCTCAATAGAGAAGTTTGGGCCATTATGCCTAACGAACACATAGCCTCGAGAGACCCTGGGATGCAAGCCTCAACTCTGCTGTCCCTTAGGAGATCCAAGTTTCCAGGCTTTCGGAAGATGAACATCACATGCAGCTGAGTGTGGTGCTAGTGTGCACAGGTGCAGGGTGGACTGCCGTTGACTTCCACCTTGTGAGTTTGCTTCAAGACCAAAGCCCCTCACTGGATGTGACTCCATTGTATATATAAATATATTTTGGTTATTTTAGTGCTATTCAACCATGAACATTTTTCTAATCTTTATTTATCTCATTATATTTAACCATTGTCTGATATCCCATTGTTTAGATGTACTGTGAGTCACTTAACCTCTCTCCTGTTGCCAGGTATTTTACCCCAGGTTTTATATAGATGATGCACCAAACATTCTCAAAAACCATCATGCTCTTCTTTGGGAATATTGGTGGACTATATGCCTGGTAGTTAAAATACTGGAAGAAAAGGTGGGTATTTTGATGAATATTACCAAATGGCTATATAAATTTAAAAACATATGAATAGTATCCTTACTGATTTCTAAACAAAATTTTGGAGTTATTTGTTGTAGAAAAGTCTAAAAAAAAGCAAAAATGTCCCATAGTCTCTACTAGAATTTGCAACATAGAATTGAAATATAGAAATATAAAAACTAAAAAGTAAAAAAACTACCTCTCCACAATTTCTTCCAAAAGTAAACACACTATGTTTTCTTTAAATTTTTTTTGCATGCATATAATAGTATTCTTATATACATACAAAATACATATAGTATAATATATATTTTTCATGTATTTTAAAGGGCTTATCATAGGCATGCAACTTGTGCTTTTATTTCCTTTGGAAAATATATCTTTGTGATTCTTTCCATATCAGCATATATAACTGCCTAATTCAAGTAGCTTCATACTATTCCATTTTTTGGTATTTTAAAAACTTATTTAACTACTTCCAGCAAAGATGGATGCATAGGTAGACATACTGTGCCCCCTCACACAACCAAAATAAGGACAACAACAATTTAGAAACAAAATAACATCCAGTACTGACAGAATATTGAACTGTATGAAAGTCTGACAACCAAGGAGTTAAAGTAGACACATTCATCCAGACCAGTAGGAGGGGCAGAGTTGGGCAGCTGGGCAGAGAGGGGTTGTGGCAAAAAAAAAAAAGCGGTGGCTGGCAGACCCCAACGGGTGTGAAAGGTAGCAGCAGGCTGACTCAGCAAGGTGGTGGATTGTGGAGGGGCTTGGCACATAAGGTGGCTTGCAGAAGTGGGTGTTCCCACATTCACATGTGATAAACCAGGCAAAACTGGGGAGACAGACCTCACAACCCAGGCTTCCAGCTCAGGGAAATAAAGTCTCAAAACACCAATTGAAAACACCTGTGGGGGTTGAGGTACCAGGAGAAACTCCCAGCCTCACAGGAAAGTACATTGTGTCCTAGAATGTACACAAGCCCTCCCACACAGGAATCAGCACCAGATGGGCCCAGTTTGCTTGGGGGAAGTGGCAGAAGTGACTGAAATCCGGCAGAGAGCAGAGCAAGTGCCGTTGCTCCCTCTCAGACCTCTCCTACACATACAGCATCACAATGTAGTGACTGGGTTGTCCCACTTAGGCAAACACCTAGGGCTCTGCCCCTCACTGTGTAACAGGCACATCGAGGCAAAAAAAAAAAAAAAAAAAAAAAAAAAAAAAAAAAAAAAAAAAAAAAAAAAAAAAAAAAAAAAAAAAAAAAAAAAAAAAAAAGACCCAAACAAAAGAACAGATCAAAGCTCCAAAAAAAAATACAAATAAGCAATGAAGAGATAGCCAACCTATCATATGCACAGTTCAAAGCACTGGTGATCAGGATGCTCACAGAGTTGGTTGAATTTGGTTGCAAATTAGATGAAAAAATGAAGGCTACACTAAGTGAAATAAAGGAAAATGTACAGGGAACAAATAGTGATGGGAAGGAAACTAGGACTCAAATCAATGGAGTGGACCAGAAGGAAGAAAGAAACAACCAAACAGAAAACAAGGAAGAAACAAGAATGCAAAAAAATGGGGAGAGGCTTAGGAACTTCTAGGACATCTTTAAATGTTCCAACATTCGAATTATAGGGGTACCAGAAAGAGAAGAGGAAGAGCAACAAAGGAAAAGTTATTTGAACAAATAATGAAGGAGAACTTCACCAATTTGGCAAAGGAAATAGACTTCCAGGAAGTCCAGGAAGCTCAGAGAGCCCCAAAGAAGTTGGAGTTAAGGAGAAACACACCAAGGCACATCATAATTACATTATCCAATATTGAAGTGAAGGAGAGAATCCTAGACGCAGCAAGAGAAAAGAAGTCAATTACCTACAAAGGAGTTCCCATCAGACTGTCAGCTGATTTCTCAAAAGAGACCTTCCAGGCAAGAAGGGGCTGGAAAGAAGTATTCCAGGTCATGAAAGGCAAGGACCTACATCCAAGATTACTCTATCCAGCAAAGCTTTCATTTAGAATGGAAGGGAAGATAAAGTGCTTCTCAGATAAGGTCAAGTTCAAGGAGTTCATCATCACCAAGCCCTTACTATATGAAATTTTAAAGGGACTTATCTAAGAAAAAGAAGATAAAAAACATGTACAGTAAAATGGCAGCAAACTCACAATTATTAACAACCACACCTAAACAAAAAGAAAAGCAAACTAAGCAAACAAGTAGAACAGGAACAGAAACACAGAAATGTAGATCACATGGAGGATTATCAACAGGGGAGTGGGAGGAGGAGAGAGGGGGAAAAGGTACAAAGAATAAGTAGCATAGATGGTAGGTAGAAAATAGACAGGGGGAGGGTGAGAATAGTATGGAAAATGTAGAAGCTTAAGAACTTATAAGTATGACACATGGACATGAACTAAAGGCAGGGGATGTGGATGGGAGAGGGTGTGTAAGGTGGGGAGGAGTGAAGGGGGAAAATGGGGCAACTGTAATAGCATAATCAATAAAATATATTTTAAAAAATAAAATAAAATATGACTAGTCCAAAAAAATTTACTTAACTAGTCCCTTACTGATCGCATCTAAAAATTGACATTCAATTATTATGTTATTACAAATGGTCATGAATACACTCATTGAAAAAAACACTCATACTTAACACACTAATTCTTCAAATGGAACACTGTTATCTTCATTCATATTTTATTATTAATATATAATGTAAATAATATGCTTATTTACATGTCTTCCCCAGAAAAGTGTGAGATTCTTGAAGAAAATGAGAATTTCTTACTGTTAGGTAAATCCCCAAGGCCTACTATATTATTATACAATAGTTGTTCACCAACTGTTATGTGAATAAATAAAGGAATGAAAAAATGCTTCTAGAAAAGATTTATTTTTTCTAGTTTTAATTTGAGCCTGAAAGTACACATTTTATGAGTCCATTGATATAAGGGATATTTGTTAAGCACCTACTATATGCTAAAGACTATGGCCCAGGTGGCCAGGATTTGAGGTAGATATGTAAATGATGATGATAAATGGAGAGTAGGACCAAAAGAAGTGCCACAGACAATCAGGGCAGCAGAGAACATTTCTAGAAATTACTACAAGCTCAAAATCAGACAGTTTAGAGCTAGTAAATCAACTTTTGGGGAGAGCAGAGGTTTGATTTGTAATATATACAATTCATATGGCCATTTTCAAGCTACCAATATATTTAAGCATAGTCTCTTCCAAGCCAGTGCAAATATTCTCCAGCGTCATGCTGAATCAGGGCATACCAGCCAAACTTTTGGAAACTTCCTTTCTCTCCCACCACCATGACTTCCCAATATCACATCATTCAGCTATTCCCACCTATCCCATGCGCTCTGAGGTAAAACAGGGTATTTTTGGAGGTTTTAAGCAAGCAAATATTGGGAGCACTAGATAATAACTTCTAGACTTAGTTAAACATGCAGAAAACTGCTCTGTCCAATTGTACATGCTAAAGGATTGCATTCCCTCCTCAAAGGCTTCTTTTCCCCATTACGTTGTCTAAGTTGATTAGTTCTTCCCTAATATTTCCAGCTCAGTTTTGTTGAATGTTCCAGAAGTGTTTCATAAAGAGAAGGAAGACAAACAGAAATTTCATATTACAAGTAGGGCTCCTCTCTAACCAAGACCACATCCCCTGAGACTTTAACATGTATTTAGATATCAAATTTATAACCAGAATATGGGTCCTGAAGTTGGAAGATGAGTCAGAGTATATTTCAAGAGATATTGGAGATATGCTAAGATTACTCTTTTCTTTGGATCCAGGAAAAAAAAGTGTGTCAGCTGTGCCATGAGAAGGTATAATTTCAAGATCCTGTTTTGGTTGCCCAAGTAAGAATATCATATAAGTTTCTAGAAGAGGGACTTTACAGGAATTAGTCCATCTTAGCTCAAAGTGTTTCTAGGATCATTTGGCTTTGGGCTCCATTGTTTATTAGAAATCTTCAAAAAAATAAAAACAACCAATCAAAAATCATATTCATCTCTTCAGGAGCTTAAAATGTATTTTTCCAAGTAGAGCTACAATATTTTCATTCATAAGATCCAACTTGCAAACCAGAGTGAGATTCTAATTTTCCACTCAAAATAAACCGTGAAAACTAGTATATCTGAAGTGGCCCCTTGGAGAATTAAATAGTGCCTTTGATGATCAAAATAAAGAAAGGATGGGAAATCACAGGGACAAAATTTAACCCAACCCAGGGAAAATCAATGAAAGTGGGTTTTTGTTTGTTTGTTTGTTTGTTTAAATTATGAATATTAATGTACTATCCCTAAAAATTAGGAGTACATTCATTCCAGTTTTTCTATGGAAGATTTCGGACATGGGAAATTGTTAAAGCCAATTTCTAGCAAGGAAAAGAATGTTTTGTTTAAGGTGAAGCATAATACATCAAAAACCAGTTTGAAGCAGGGAGGACTTGGCACAAGAACAGGACTCAACCAACTGATGACTGGGCTTGATTGATAACCCTTGACATGTTCCCAACTATGTTCAGCCTATGAGCACACCACTAGTAACGTATCATAGAACCCCATGCTACCATGGCCCTGTGCTTGGAGTTTAATGTTCTGTGGTTGTTTTATGAGATTCTTAATTTTATCTTTGAATTCGTGTTTTTCAAATGAAGTCTAATGAAACAATGAAATGTGTGCTGGTGGCTTGGAGCCCCAGCCCACAAGAGGGCCCATCTCAACCCACCTACCTGGGATGGGTTGTAAGCCACCCATTCTTCCACTTTCTGGCACCTCAAGCCATGCTCAGCCTCCCCTTCCTGCCTGTTTACAGGGACTGTTACTGCCCTTTGGTCCCTGCTAAACTTAGGCACCAGAAAGGTTGAATTAGAGATAATGTGCCTCACACTGCCTTGAGACAGGGTATGTACTCCAGAGTAGCATCCCCCTACACTGGGTTGAGTTGGCCTCTTACCCACCCTTGATTCTGGTTTTGAGTGCCTCCTGGTGCAGAAGTTGCAATTTAGGGGAGGGGGATCACCCATCAGCAGTGGGCTGGACAGCAGAATATTGACTTCCCTGATCCTAGCTAGGTACACGTCAGTCCAGTGGCTGAACATTGACAATATGAGCGACTTTTATACTGTATGCCTCTGTTTTACTTTTTCTTCACTTAATTATCTCCCTACATTTATATCTGCCCCCAAGAGTTAATATTTTTATTATTTAAACATCTGCCTCTTTGCAGCAGCTCTGTGCCTAGAACCTCATCTCTTGCTTTAGACAAAGAATCAGCAAACACCCAAGAGGAAAAGCAGACATAGAAGCCAGCTCACCTCTATGCTTGCTTTTCCCTGGGATCTTAGTCCCATATATCCTGGTTGCTTCAGCAGTAAGTCAAAAAGAATTTATTTTAATATGGCTTTTATTTTCCAATGAAAGCATAGGTGTGCCACACAAGTTATTCCACCATAGCTTGAAATTGATGACATTGGTGTCATAATCAAGACAATTTCTTCTACAAATAAGCATCAACCATTCCAAATCCCAACTATCACTCCAAATTCAGAGACTAAACTTTAATTAGTTTATATTAAATAGTATTTTACATTAATTCTTTAAATTAGACTATCTTTGAAGGTTTTTTAGATGGACTTTTTAAGTGCTTAAAATCACATAATTGTAACATTTTTCCAAGTTAAAAATTTTGCGGGCCTGGATTGTCTATTTATCTGGTCAGATTAAACATATGAATGAGGGTTTATTGTCCCTGTTCCCATGCCTGCACTGCACAACAAAAATGAGGTTAGCAGCACACTCGCATCAGCCATCCTGTCTTTATAGAAGTGACTTTAAAATGGTGGGAGAAGAGAAAATTGAATGTTTTTTTTTTTAATTATAACCCCAGTACACTGTTGGTGGGAATGCTGACTGGTACAGCCACTGTGGAAAACAGTATGGAATTTCATCAAAAAACTAAAAACAGAACTGCCTTTTGACCTGGGATTTCCACTGCTGGGATTATATACTAAGAATCTTGAAATATCAATTCAAAAGAACTTATGCACCCCAATGTTCATAGCAGCACAATTTATAATAGCCAAGTGCTGGAAACACCCTAAGTGCCCATCAGTAAATGAGTGGATCAAAAAACTGGTACATTTACACAATGGAATACCATGCAGCAGAAAGAAAGAAGGGGCTCGCTCCTACACTTTATGACAGCATGAATGCAACTGGAGAGCATTCTGCTAAGTGAAATAAGCCAGGAGGTGAAAGACAAACACCATATGATCTCACCTATAAGTGCAATCTAATCAACAAAACAAACAAGTGAGCAAAATATAACCAGAGACATGGAAATAAAGAACAAACTGACAAGTTTGTTTTCCCCTCCCTAATAACCAGAAGGGAGGGAGAGTAGGGATTACAGAAAAAAGAAAGGGAAGAGTCAAGTCAACAAACATATATAAAGGACCCATGGACAAGGACAACGGGTGGTGGGAGGATTGAATGTGGAATGTGGGGTGCATAGGGCAGGGGAGACTAAGGAGGGGGAGATGGGGACAATTGTAACTGAATAACAATAAAAAAACTGGAAAAAATGAATTGGGATTACATTGAAAAACTAATCAACTTTAGAATTATTTGCCTGCCTCCCACCACTTTAAGATTTCTATGAATCTTTACTTAGACCTGTTGTTTAGGGTAGAGTATACATAAATGAAAATGTTTTTCTTTTATAAAACACATCTTACAATTTATATGATAAACAATATGTGAAGTTTGGTATGAGGCCATACCAATCTCAACAGATTTAGAAAGTGTTATTGGAAATCTCTTTCATTCTCTCATTCAATATCATGGGCCAGGCATAATGCTAAGCCACTGAGGATAACTTCTGAAAAGGAACTCATGGTCTGATGGAAGAAAAAGGGGAGGAAAAGAGCAAGATGATGTCAATATGGTGTTATATTTGAGGAACAGGGGAATATAGTAGTGTCTCAAAGAAGAAAGTGATCCATGCAGAGGGATTTAGAGAAAGGTCAGAGAATTAACTTGGTGGTGAAAAATAAGTGGTGGTTTGCCAGTGTAGATGGGGAGAGAATAACTCAAGTAAGTGCGACGATATGGCAGGAAAATCAGGTTGGAGAACTTCCCAGGATTGTGCATCATTTTTAATAAAAACTAACAAGAGAAAAAGAAAAAAAGAAAGAAAGACATCCAGAAAAAGAAAGTGAGAAAAAGAGAGTGAGAGTAAGAGCAAGAGAGAGAAAGGAAGGGAAGGAGGAAGGAATGTAATAAAATATGCCATATAATTTTTCATGGAAAGTCAGTCTCTCCCAACATCAACAATAATAATGAAAAGTGTTGGCAAATATTTCTGTCCAAATATTAATTTGAGAGAGTACTAAACTACTGACCTCCCCATGTGTGCCAATCTGGCCCTGGGAGTGGAGTGTTCCTACGAGGCCTTTAGAGTTTTCATGTTTTTACATGGTCTCTGAGAATCATTGCCAAGATTCTCCTGGCAAACTGCATGGCCTAGAAAGGCCACCATCTGCCTGCATGCCCCAATTCCACGTGCAGACCTCCTCCACCTGGACACAGAACAGGCCACAGGGCAGGAGATTAGTACCACTGTGCTGCAGGTAGGATACCACTGTCACTCCTGCCTCTCAGGCTTTTGTTGTTTTTCCACATACTCCCATGTGATTACTCTGCTTCACAACCACTGAGAGAACCCACTGTGATATTGGGAATGTCCCTCCTGCAGTCATTAAGGGGTTCTCCTTTTCTCATCTACCTCCCTATTATAGTATTTTCTCCGTCCAGCATAACTATAATAAACATTTCCAGGTACCGCAAATTTGAACCAATACTCCTGCTTCTCAAGCTGGGATGAGGCTGTTTTGCTCATGAATTTGTACTTTCTGGTTCCATTTAGGCCTTACCTGATAGTCTACCATATCCCCTTTGTGATGGCTAATGGTATGTGTCAACATTGTTAGGCCATGATGCTCAAATATTTGGTCAAACATTGTTCTGCATGTTCCCATGAAGGTGTTTTTTGGATGAGATTAATATTTAAGTGGACTTTAAAGTAGACTACCTTCCATTATCTGGTCAATGAAGGACTTTTGGGAACAAAGATTGATTTCTCCTTAGCAGACAGCCTTTATATTTTGTTCATTCTTTTATTGTTATTCAAGTACAGTTGTCTACATTTTCCCCACACCATCCATCCCCACCTCCCACCCTTGATCCTACTCACCTTTGGCTTTGTCCATGGGTCCTTTATACATGTTCCTTGATGACCTTCTCCTTTTTCCTCTTATTATCCCATCTCCCCTACCCTCTGGTTACTGTCAGTTTTTTCTTAATTTCAGTGTTTCTGGTTATATTTTGTTTGTTCTTTGTTTTGTTGATTAGGCTCCACTTACAGGTGAGATCATATGGTATTTGTCTTTTACTGGATGGCTTATTTCCCTTTGCATAATACTCTCCATATCTATTCATGCTGTTGCAAAGGGTAGGAGTTCCTTCTTTTTCTTTTCTGTGTAGTATTCCATTGTGTAAATGTACCACAGTGTTTTGACTCATTCATTTACTAATGAGCACTTAGATTGCTTCCAGAACTTGGCTATTATGAATTGTGCTGCTATGAACACTGGGGTGCATAGGGTCTTTTGAATTAGTGTTTCAGGGTTCTTAGGATATAATCCCAGCAGTGGAATTGCCAGGTCAAAAGCAGTTTGATTTTTAGTTTTGTGAGGAAATTCTATACTATTTTCCACCGTGGCTGCATCAGTCTGAATTCCCACTAAAAATGCACTAGGGTTCCCATTTATTCACAATCTCAACAACACTTGTTACTTGTTGATTTGTTTATAATGGCCATTCTGACCAGTATGAAGTGGTATCTCATTGTGGTTTTAATTTGCATTTCTCTGATGGCCGGTGATGCTGAGCATCCTTTCATATGTCTCTGAGCCCTTTGTATGTCCTCCTTGGAGAAGTGTCTGTCCAGGTCCTTTGCCCATTTTTCAAGTAGGTTGTTTACCTTCCTGGAGTGGAGTCATGTGAGTTCTCTATATATTTTGGAGATAAAATCCTTGTCTGAGGTATCATTGGCAAATGTGTTCTATACAGTCAGGTCCCTTTTTATTTTGCTGATGTTTTCTTTAGCCATGGAGCTTTTTAATTTTATATAGTCCCAGTGTTTATTCTTTCCTTTATGTCCCTTGCTCTAGGAGACATATCAGTGAAAATATTGCTGCGTGGAATATCTGAAAGTTTCCTACCTATATTCTCCTCTAGGAGGTTTATGGTGTCATGACTTATATTTAAGACTTTTATCCATCTTGAGTTTATTTTGGGGTATGGTGTAAGTTGGTGGTCAAGTTTCATTTTTCTGCATGTAGCTGTTCAGATCTTCCAACACTATTTGTTGAAGAGGCAATTTTTACTCCAGTTTATGCTCCTGCCCACTTTGTCTATTAATTGGTCATAGAGACATGAGTTTATTTCTGGGCTCTGTATTCAGTTTAATTAATCTATGTGTCTGTTCTTATGCCAGTACCAGACTGTTTTGGTTACCATGGCCCTGTAATACAGTTTGATGCCAGGTATTGTGATTCCTCCTACTTTGTTCTTCTCACTCAAAATTGCTGCAGCTATTCGGGATCATTTATGGTTCTATATAAATTTGTGAAATGTTTGTTCTGTATTTGCAAAATATGTCATTGGTACATTAGTAGGGATTGTGTTGAATCTAGAGATTGCTTTGGGTAGTATGGACATTTTGATGATGTGAATTCTTCCAATCCTTGAACATGGTATATGCTCCCATTTGTTTTTGTTTTTCTTAATTTCTTTCTTTAGTGTTGTGCAGTTTTCTGTGTATAGGTCTTTTACCTCCTTGGCTAGATTTTTTCCTAGCTACTTTATTTTTCTTGCTGCTATATCAAATGAGATTTTTTCCTTGACTTCTGCTTCTGCTCTTTCGTTGTTGGTATACAAAAATGCCTTTGATTTCTGGATATTGACTTTGCATTCTGCTGTTTTGCCAAATTCACTTATTAGGCCAAGTCATTTTTTGGTGGAGTCTATAGGATTTTCTATGTACACTCTCATGTCATCTGAAAACAGACAGTTCAGCTTCCTCCTTTCCAATTTAAATGCCTTTTATTTCTTTTTCTTGTCTGATTACTGTGGCTAAGACTTCCAATACTATGTTGAATAGAAGTGGTAAAAGCAGACAACCTTGTCTTATTCCTGATCTTAGTGGGAAAGCTTTTAGTTTTCACACATTGAGTATGATGCTGGTTGTAGGTTTTTTTATCTGGCCTTTATTATGTTAAGGTGTGCTTCCTCTATTCCCACTTTGCTGAGTGTTTTTATCCTAAATGGGTGCTGTACCTTGTCAAACACTTTTTCGGCATCTATTGATATGAACATGTGATTTTTGTCTTTCCTTTTGTTTATGTGATGTATTATGTTTATTGATTTGCAAATATCGTACTATCCTTGCATCCCTAGGATGGGTTGTCTGACTTTTTGGATTTTTTTTTGAATAGTCTGAGAAGGATAGGGATTAGATCTACCTTAAATGGTTTGTAAAATTCTCCTGTGAAACCATTCAGTCCAGGGCTGGGAGTTTTTTTTATTACTGCTTCAATTTCGCCAGATGTTATTGGTCTGTTCAGGCTTTCTGCTTCTTCTTTATTCAGTTGTGGCAGATTATATTTTTCTAGAAATCTGCCTATTTCACCCAGGTTTCAAATCTCTTGGCATATAGTTGTTTGTAGTAATTTCTTACAATCCTTTGTATTTCTGTTGTATCAGTTGTAATCTCTCCCTTTCATTTCAGATTGTGTTTCTTTGGGTCCTCACTCTTTTTTCCTGAGGAGTCTGCTTAAAGGCTTGTAGACTGTGTTTATCTTTTCATAGAACCATCTCCTGGATTTATTAATCCTTTGAATTGTTCTTTTAGTCTCCATGTCATTTAATTCTGCTCTGATCTTGCTTATTTCCTCCCTTCTACTCACTCTGGGCTTTGTTTGTTGTTGTTCCACCAGTTCTTCTAGATGCAAGGTTAGGTTGTTTATTTGAAATGTTTCTATCTTTTTTAGGTAGGCCTGTATTATTATGAACTTCCCTCTGAGGACTGACTTCACTGTGTCACATAAGTTTTAGACTGTTGTAAGTTCATTTCATTCATTTCCAGAAACTTTATGATTTCTTCGTCAATATAATTCTTAACCCATTCATTGTTTAATAGCATGCTATTCAATTTCCATGAATTTGAGTGTTTTTGAGTTTTTTCCTTGAGGTTGGTTTCTAGTTTCAGTCCCCTGCGGTTGGAGAAAATGCTTGAAATGATTTCAATTTTCTTGAATTGTTGAGGCTTGTTTTGTGATCTATCATGTGGTCTATCTTTGAAAATGTCACATGTATATTTGAAAAGAATGTGTATTTTGCTTCTTTGGGATGAAAGGTTCTATACATATAAGTTAAGTCCATTTGATCTAGTGCATCATTTAGTACCAAAATATGCATGTTGATATTTTGTTTGTAAGATCTATCCATTTTTGACAGTGAGATGTTAAAGTCCCCTACTATAAAAGTGTTGCTCTCTATATCTTTCCTGAAGTCCTCCAAGATTTTTCTTATATATTTGCATGCTCCTATGTTGGCTGCATACATGTTTATAATATTTATATCTTCTTGATGGATTCTTCCCTTGAGAATTATGGGAAGTGTCCTTCTGTGTTTCTTTTCATGGCCTTTGTTTTGAAGCCTATTTTGTCTAATATAAGTATTGCTACCCTGGTTTTTTTTCCTGTCCATTTACTTGGAATATTTTTTCCCAACACTTCACTTTCAGTTTGTGTAAGTTTTT
The DNA here is from genome assembly GCA_004027475.1 of Anoura caudifer. Lineage (NCBI taxonomy): Eukaryota > Metazoa > Chordata > Mammalia > Chiroptera > Phyllostomidae > Anoura > Anoura caudifer. The sequence continues at coordinate 111,172 of PVKU01004073.1, forward strand.
TGTTCTGCAGTGGGTCTCCTGTAGGCAGCATATGTGTGGGTCATGTTTTCTTATCCATTCAGCCATCCTGTGTCTTTTGATTGGAGCATTTAATCCATTTACCTTTAAGGTTATTATTGATAGGTATTTATTCACTGGCATTTTACTTTCTTTGCACCTGTCTCCCTCATTCTCTTTGTTCCTCTTCTTAAAGTGGTTCCTTTAGTATATTTTGCAGTTCTGGTTTGGTGAAGGTGTATTCTTTCAGCTCTCTTTTGTCTGGGAATCTCCTTATATCACTTTCTATTTTAATTGAGAGCCTTGCTGGGTAGAGTAGTCTTGGTTTCAGGCCTTTGCTTTTCACTATTTGTAATATTTCTTGTCATTCCCTTCTGGCTTATAGTATTTCTGTTGAGAAGTCAGCTACTAGCCTTATCGGAGCTCCCTTGTATGTTACTTCCTGTTTGTCCCTTGCTGCTTTTAAATATCTCTCTTTGTCTTGGAATTTTGTCATTTTAATTATAACGTGTCTAGGAGTTGGCCTCTTTGGTTCGTCTTGATTGGGAGCCTGAACTTGTGTGACTTTTTCTCTCATCAAATTAGGGAAGTTTTCCATCATTACTTTTTCAAACAGGTTTTCTATCCCTTGCTCCTGTTCTTCTCCTTCTGGTATTATACAGATTTTATAAAGATATTATTATGTTTCATGTTGTCCTGCATTTCCCTTAGTCCCTCATCATTCTTTTTGAGTGTTTTTCCTTTTCTTAGTCTTTCTTGGAGTTTTTTTCTACCTTGTCCTCCAGCTTGCTGACTCGATCCTCTACTTAATCTAGCCTGTTTTTCATTCCTTTTACTGTGTTCTTCAGTTCAGAAACGCTATTCTTCATTTCCTCTTGGATCTTGTTGATTGTTTCTATGTCTTTTTTCATGCTGGTGTAGTTTGCAGTGAGTTCATTGTAGTTTCCCTGTAGTTTCTGGTAATTCTCTGTGAGCTGATTGAGCTTCCTTATAACATTGTTTTGAACTCAGTATCTGATAGTTGACTCTATTTCATTTAGCACTCTTTCTGATGACTCCTCCTTTTCTTTCAATCGGGGGTTGTTTCTTTGTCTTCCCATTATTTTTGAGACTCTTCTTCTTTGCCTCTGCTTCTTAAATTGATCTGTTTTGAATTCCTGAGTTTGTGGTGTGAACTTGTATGGTAGAAGACCTGTGAAATTCATTGAAGCAATCTCCTTGATCTCCTGAACTAGGTGCTTTTGGGATGCCCTTTCTGCCATTTATGTTGGCTCTCTGGAGGTAATTGGGTTTGATTGTTTTGAGGTCATTCTTTGGTGGTTCCTTTTGCTCAAGCTGATTGACTGAGGGTCATTCCATCCACCACGTTTTGTATGCTATTTTGCAGGTGCTGCCAGAACAAAACCACAAAGCCCAGGAAACAAACCCACACCAACCAAAATAACTGCCCTCTCCGCAATCCCACTATCAAGAGCAAATGAACCAGTATTAATAAGGGTGTAAGGAGATTAAGATTATTGTAAGAAAGGAAATACATAAACTCTGGCATAAAATCCAATGACTTCATGTGCACAAATTTGGTGAACAAGAAATGAATGGTAAAAAGCTATGCAGGAAAGAAAATATCACCAATCATGGAGAAGACCACAGTGAATTTTGTCTCAGAAGCTTCTAGTATTTACCACTGTCCTTTATTTATGGGTCTGCCTCTGGTGATGTCAGTTGTTGACCCTGTCCAACCTTAGGCAGCCTGCTTCAAGACTACCAGAGATCTACTCTCTATGGCTATCTCTTTCCGTTGTTAATCTAATCACCCTGCACTCAGCATCAGGCATAAACCCCATAGTGAGGGGCAGAATTCCTCCTGGGTTCGGGGCTATTTTTCTCCTCAGGCTGCTGATGCTCTGAGCAGGATGGCTGCTGCTGCTCTGCTGTCAGGTGATGACTCAGCACCAGAATCCCATGGCCACTCTCTCAGTTCTCTTTCCAAAGCCTCCTTTCCCAGTCTCTCCCTAGGCATCTCTAACCCACTCTGGAGCACAGGATAAGTGGCTGCAAATGAAAATTTATGCATTAAATGGCTCTTTGCATCTCCAGCCATCAGTCTCTAGCAGAGAGCAACCCTGCTGCTTTTCACCAGTTCATTATCTGTGTACTTTTGGGGCTTTGGTGCTCTAGGCTGGGGGTCCCAGCTTAGAGTTTAGACCCCACATTTCTCAGCGGGGTCTGACTGATTGCTTAATTATTCCTGGGCACCTAGCCAGCCTTCTTGAGTCTTCACCACACTCCTTACCAGTCAGTTAGTACTGAAGTCTGTCTGAGATTATAAGTCTTCTTTCTCACTATTGTTCAGTTGTTTGTTTCAGGTGATTTCTCCACAATTTAGTTGTAATTCCAGATGATTCTGGGAGGAGGTTAGTGTGGTTTCCATTCACTCCTCTGCTGTCTTTTACCTCTTCAGCAGACTGCCTTTAGACTTGAACTGCAACTGCTCCCTCGATCTCCAGGCTGCTGGCCTACCCTGAAGATTTTGGACTTACGAAGCATCCACAATCATGTGAGCTAGTTTCTAAAATTTCTTTGTGTATTTTTGTATCTGTCTCTGTCTCTCTGTCTTTCTATATACACATGTAAACATACACATGCATCCTGTTGGTTACATTTCTCTGGAAAACCTTGGCCAATTCACCCTTTGCCCAGGGTAAACCAGGAGCATCTTCATCAGCCATGTGGCATTATGGACTTCCATTGCCCCTAACACCCTCCAATGAGCTTACCTCAAAGTTCACACACGGCATATTGGGAACTGGAAAAATTGGGGGGAAGGTCATTAAGAGGGCTTTTGCTATATAAATGTAAACAAGTATTTTTTCCCAGTGTAGGAAAATACAACTTGTAGAAATTGACGTACCATTTAATTAGAGAGAGAAAGCGAAGGAGCCAATCCTTCCCTGCCATGGCTTACCTAAATAACAGTTAGCAGAAAAACACAATACCTATCTTTGTTTGTTATCCATTTGATTTTTTTTATCTTAAGATATCACTTTAGATTGTTTTCTTGCTTTTTTGATAGTTTAGGCCTGTCATTAATTTAATTAAGTGGCCTAATTCCCCAGTATTCACACGCACAAATTCTCTTGCAGACACCTGTGGGACTTTTTACCTAGTAGCCTTCTATCAGTGGAGACCCCAAAGAAAACAGTGTTTCTTTAGCTCTCCCAGAAGAGCTGCCAACTCCATAGATGCTGTAGGGTCCACTCTGTTATCCCGGTGCTACCATCCTCTGACACAAGTGACTCCCACAGGTAAGGCCCTAACTCAAATAGAGCCAACAGGCTTCTCCTCTAGGAGTTCTGGGATTGGGACCAAAGGAATCTCTGTTTCTCAATCTCTCTCTCTCTCTCTCTCTCTCTCTCTCTCTCTCAAGCTCGGAGAGCTTTCATCAGCTATATATCCTGTCATAAAAATAAAACTGTTGAAAAAATGAATGTGAGGGATAGGGTTTTCAAGAACATAATTCCAGCATTCCAAAGGCCCAGCTATTTTTCTGACCTTGGTTCCCATAAGACATGTTTCTATCCTTATAAATAAATATTCTTTTCCATTGGTAATCCAGGTTGGCTTCTCTCACTTTCAATGAAAGGAGTTCTATGTAGCATGTGTGGGAAAGCACGGCATCTATAAAACTAGCACTCTGTACTGGTCTCAGGGCAGCCCAAGCTATATTACCTTAGACAGGTAGAAACACAGGGTTCTGACACAGGTTGTGCTACCTTTAAGCCTCCCCAAAGGTACTTTATGAGATGAGATATAGCTCCAGAGCTGGGTTCTAATTAACCCTCAAGAAATTTTCTCTTCAATTCTACTAGGAAAATACATCTATATATATAATTTCCTTCAGAGATTATCATCATTTTAGATACCTGCCTGATATGTAGGCTTTCAGAATCAACTGCTAAAGCTGAGTAAAAGACTCTTGGAGGAACTTTAGAACAATAAAAAAATGAAATCTAGATATGCCCAAGTTCTAATTATTTCCCTCTACACTTCTTACCTTCTCTCCAAACTTACTTTGGGGAGAAGGTAAAGGAACATCTGGAATTATTTCTGAGTTTTACTTTACTCCTGCTCATTAAGCTTAAAACATCACTTTCCCTCTTTGTTGGCTTTTCTTCATGGGGAATTTTTACACATTTAAGATATCCAGAGGGTAAATTAACCTCCCTAGTCAGGTAAACTGGAATTAAAAAATAGAATTTAATAGAAGAAAGAAATATTGGTCATGAGGCACATTCCTGAGACCCACCCAAGACATCTCATCCAGAATCCCTGGGCTTGAGGGCAGAAATTGACATTTTAAACATGTTTCCTAGATGATTCTTACTGCACACGTAAGATCACAACATGTAACTGGTACTCAAACAAAAAAAATGATGAATTTATTGAGCATTAGAGTACGTAATTCTGACCCCAGATGCAATCTCCATTTAGTTTTGTGTCTTTTAAAAAATCTTTCTTCACAACATAAACAATATGTTAGAACTTTGTAAAAAGAAATGCATGAACAAAAGGTCAAGGATTGCTGGGATGTTTATTTCAAAGCCCTGGAGACCTCCTCTCTGATATTCCAAAGTCCCTCAGTGGGCCTGTAAATTAAATGTTATATAACCACATGCTCACGAATATCCATTCTTGCAAAGACCTACCTCCCACAATGCAGGTTCTATCAGGTGAAGGCTTATAGTTCATTAATGCAGCACCCTCACTCAGCATTTTATCATTCTTGCCACCTAATATGTGTATAACAAAAAATCCAAATTCTAATTTTGATGTTTGATTACTGCCAGCTTTCAAGTCACAACAAACTAACATTTTCAAGCCAATATATTCTCCTTCTCCTACTACCCCACATGTAGACAAGCTGATAAGAAAGCCTGGTGTTTCTCCTTTTGGCACAAGCAGGGAGTTCAAATCATGCAAACCCCAGCACATACGGGGTAACACTCACTCCAGCCCCATACTCTAACCAACATAGAATCCAAGCTACTCACCCCTTCTTGTCCTCTCAGGCCAGTTTTGGACCCATGTGGGAATTTGCCCTGCTTTTCCTTGAAAGCCTCATTATGTGAGTAATAAACCTGTGTGTGACTCCATGGAGTGACCTAAACAATCTGAAAAATGGCAGTAGCCTTTCAATGTATCTCAATAGCTGAAGTTTCTCTATCCAGTCTGCACACAGCTGAAAGATCCATTTCCCCAACATGCAGCTCTGATTTTGCCACTTCTTCAATTAAGATTAGAATTAAATGTCTCAATGGTTTCCCTACAAAATCAAATTCTAAAACCTTAGTCTACCATCTAAGGCCCATAATTTTAACTCAATTTATCTTTCTAAGTTTGTCTCCTCTACCATTTTTCAAAAACTCTGTTAATTAGCCAATATTTAAACTACTGAGTCCCAAAGGAATTTTTTTTTTAATTCTCACCCAAGGGGAGGACATGTCCATTGATTTTTAGAGAGAAAAGAAGAGAAGAAGAGAGAGAGAAAGAGGGAGAGAAACACCAATGTGAGAAAGAAATATCAATTGGTTTCCTCCTGTATGCACCCTGACCTGGGGCTGAAACTGAAACCTAGGTATGTGCCCTGACCAGGGATTGAACCAATGAACTTTTGGTGTACAGTACAAAATGCTCCAACCAACTGAGCAACACTGGCCAGAGCCCAAAGTAGTTTTAATGCCTAACTTGTTCTCATAATTGGGCTTGTATTAATTTTCCATTGTTGTCTTAAAGTATTACTTGTATCTTTTGACATTATTTAAACTTTCAGTTATTAAAATTTTTCCTCTATTATATTTGAAGAAGATCTTCCTTTTTCTCCCTATAGGACTTAAGGCAGAGCCTGGCACATCACATGTGCTTTACGACTATTTAGTCTTCTGATTTGATTTTATAGAGTCTTAAATCTACTCCAGAATTTCTCAAGGATGAAAAATTAAAACAAAAGATAATTTTTGCTGTGGACTTTTCAGGAAAATTTTATGTTTTACTCATGTATGACTTGAGGGAATTAGATCTGGAAAAATATTTTTAATATAAAAGTAAAATGGATCTGTCCTTTAGTCACTTATGATAAACAAACTTGAACTTTTCTCACTATTGTAACTTACCAAGGATAAAGTATGCTTTGGTGGAATTATTAAACCAATTGGTTTGTTTCTAATGTATTGATTTTTGGAAGGAATTTTTTCAATCATGTTCTTAGAGTACAGATTTTAATCATTTAATTAGCACTGCTAGGCACCCTGCTGCTAAAAAATACAACATGGTATTTTTTTTCCAGTGCATTGGTGTCCACATGGGCATATACAAGAGGAGCTTATGGCCCCTTCAGAAAAGCATTGCTCTCCTATATACTCTGTACATAGTCTCCTCCCTGAGAAGATAATTCAAGGAGAAGAAATTAGGGCATCATAGCTATCTCAGTAACAACTGCAGTCATGTCAGTAAAGCTTCTAGAACAAAGACAATAGATATGCAATGATTACCATTGGAATTCTGCACTATTTGCTTGAAGGCCAAAAAAGGTAGGCAGCTCAAATTTCCCTTTAACTCGATTAGATGCAAAGAAAGGATGTCCAACAGAAACCCTCCTTTAATCTAGAAGCTTCCTGAACAATATTTGTACTAATGCTTTTCTGTAGAAGCTTACTAATAATATCCAAAAACAGGTTCTACTCTCATTTATTAGATAATCTCCTCAGTAAAGACAGAAGAGTCTATAGATGTGCACACAAAACCACTTGGGAGGTGGGTGCTGCAAATTAGAAAATGAAGGGATGTTAGTAATGTGAAAGGTCAAATATTTGGGTTCCTTGAATATGTTTGAGAGTCATATTAAACCTTGAGTTGTCTATTTCTACTGTGCTTTTGTTAATGTGACACTGCTTATAGGCTGGACTATATGGGTCATACCTTTATTAAGTATTGCATCAGCTCCAAACTCTAAATTCTACAGCACTTGTTCAGTTTCCCTGCTACAACTTCAGTTGTCATTCATTAAAAAGCTTGCTATGCATACACGACACTCAACAAATTCTTGGGTGTCCAGACTCTTCCCTACCTCACTCAAACCTCTTCTTCATATGTCTCCTTCCCTTTAACTAAGTACCAATCTCTTCATTCCCATTTCTCACCGATACTCTTGCAAACAGCCTCTGAAGCTACTTTCACTCAGCTACCCACCACATTGCTCACTTTTAAATACTACATGTGTTTGGGAAGTATGAAGAAATCTTAAAATTTCTGAAGTCTCTGTAGAGGATTTTCACATCTGCCCCTATTAGTTTGCTATTCTCAGACATACTTTCCCACGTTTTATTCCTGTCCTGCCTTTTTCTGGCTATGTAATATTGATCATAGCAGCATCTAAAGCTGGCAATGGCAGATCATCCACTATTGATCCCAAATAAATCTCTGTTTATAATGATGGAAGCCAATGAAGCCGTTATCTAAGATAAGGTTGTGCATGATGGTGGCATGTGAGGAATACACCGCTGAAATCCCTCAAATGCTAAAATTTATTTCATTCCTTAAAAAAAAAAAGGCAGCCTCATTTTCCAGCTGCAGAAAGCAAAATGCAAAAACAAATCATTATCAATAATTAGTATCAGGTTGCTTAATAAATGCATATTTTAATATCCAGAATCACCACTTATGACTGGTTGTAACATGTGACATTTATCTGTAAAACATGGAATTAATTTCATGAAATTTCAAAGCCTAACTAGAGAATATTTAAAATATGCTACCATACTTGAACTATTTCTAGTAAAAACAATCTGAATGTTCCATTAATATCCCAAATGAGGCTTCTAGTCTTTGCACCAAATGAGTAGAATAATCATTCCAAAATAAAGACCACATGTTTAAAGTGGTTGTATTCTGTTATTTCTTTTGTACCTGTCTTTCTTAATAATCAAGCCAACAAATCCAGAACAATAGTTTATATTATAATGTGGCCACCTTTTTGTGGAGATTTGATCTGAAGTATGACCAAAAAACCAGCCCCAAAATATCTCCTTGGCGACAATCTATTCCTTGATTTTCATTCCATTCTATCACATTCCCCCAAAGAGACAGGCTAGCTAGGAGTACTTTTTCTTTTAATCAATCAGCTAGTAGAACAAAAGAGGTAATAGTAGCAATTCTTACTTATGTGAAGAAATAGTCACTCTATTTTCAGGCAAAAGCTGAGTTTAAATTCTTAAGTATTGACAAACTAACTTCCAGTTAAAATGTAGATTGAATACAATTTATTATTTTCCCTTCAGAAACCTAAGAAGCAGTGAAGGCACTAAAATATATAAACTCACAAGTATAAAGAGAACAAGAAAAGAAATGACAACAAAATGTTGAAAGTTTGAAATCAGATGAGTGGGTACTAACTTAGGAAAACAGAAAAAGTTTGGCAGTGGTTTGAGGTGGAGAAGCCTCAATCTTACTTCAAAAATAAGCAGATGCATGTTACAGCCACAGAAAGCCTCTGTAATCTGTAACTGGGCTTGGATTACCTCTGAAAGTGAGGGACTCAAGTGATACTGAAAGCCAGAAGCTTATTGGAACGTGTGTAAAAGAAACAACCTCATAGAGTTCCTCCCCAGCCTGCTTGGCCAAATGACTACCTCTGCAACACCATGAAAGAAAACAGAAGGTTTGTACACTGGAGAGGTTGAACCAGAGACTCTAGCCTCACCTTGTGACACATATTTACACTACAGGAGAACTGTACAAAAAACACACAGAACAGACCAAACGTAAAACTTCTGAAAGGTGAACCCTCCCACCCTTGCCCCAACCCCTTCTTCCACTCAGTTCCCAGTATGCAGGCAGGAAATCCTAGCTCTCAGGCATGAAACAGAAGGATTTATCTCCAGGGAAACTAAACGGGGGGGGGGGGGGGGGCAGGAAGCCCTTGCTGGTGTAGTTCAGTGAATTGAGCAAAAGCTGCAAATGAAGGGTCACTGGTTCAATTCCCAGTCAGAGCACAAGCCTGAGTTGTGGGGCAGGTCCCCAGTGGGGTCCACATGAGAGGCAACCACACATTGATGTTTCTCTCCCTCTCCGTCTCCCTCCCTTCCCCTCTCTCTAAAAATAAATAAATAAAAAAGAAAATCCTGAGCTATAATTTTAAAAAATATCCTACAAATATTGACAGTTCTTCTAAGAAAACACTCAACCAGATTATCTTAGAGGGAAACCCATTATTTCATAAGGCCCATCCACTTATTCAGAACCTCTAAGCAGTCTTTTTTGGTACTTTGAATATGAGCACATACCCAACAATAACACTGAAGATAGGAAAGATCTTTGATATGAAGGACACGGACCAAAAGTAAACAAGCAAATAGAAAAAGAAAAGTCAGAGTAAACTTCAAGCAAAACAAACAAACAAAAAAAACCCTAATGCTCATAATCCTCAGAAAAATAAAATAGAGATAACATCCACAAAATAAGAAAAGGAGGCTATAAAAAAGCAACATTTATTGAATAAAAACAAATTCATGAGAATTAGAAAAAACAGAAGAAACATTCATAAACATTTTAATAGAAGGGATAGAAGATAAAGTTTAGTAAGTTAAGTAGAAATTATAACTTATCTGTTCAAAAATAAAAAATGGGAAAAAAGATAATATTAGAGAGTCAATCTATAGGTCAAACATCATTTTAGTGGAATATTCAGAAAGAGAGAAATAAAACAGAGAAGTAAAAATTATTGAAGAAATAATTTGAAAATGTATCAGAACTAAAAAAAAATGAGAGAACTTCCAAATGAAAAGGCCAAAAAAATACCCAACACAGAGCCACACCAATTCCCATTGTTAGGAAACTATAGCAGCTGAAGGAAATCAAAAACCTTCCAAAGAATGAAACACTTGAAGATCAGGAATCAAAATAAGATCTATTACATTACATAATTACAACAACTGCAAAATAACATCAAGTGCAACATCAGAATCTAGAAGGTTCCATTGAACAACACCTTCAAATATTAAGGAAGATGAATTTTATTCTAACAACCTAGTCAAATGATCCATTAATTATAAAACTAGAATAAAGACAGCAAGTTATAGAAAGACATTTCCTATGAACTCTTTCCTAGGAAGTTACCACAAGATATGTTTCATCAAAACAATGGAGGAAACCAAGAAATAAGAAGACAAAGAATTTAGGAAATACTGGGTCCTGTGTAAGAGAGGAAAGGGGAATTCCAAATATGGTGATGAAGTAAGATTTCTTGGTGATATTTGTGTGGCAGGTGGAAAGAAAAAAATGATGTAATAGGTTATCTGATGTAATTAAACATAATCAGAGGAGATTTGTATTTGTGTAGATTTCAAGAATACATTAACAGTATTAAACAGTATATAAAACTAAACAAATGAAGAAAAGGAGGTGATTATTAACTCTAGGGAAAGCAAAATGGTATAAAAGAATGCTGTCAATAATATTTACAAGGGACTAAGAATGTAGCTAACAAATATTGATCTAATAAAAACTATGTTGAGAAAATATGAGAGTTAAATAATCTTTCATAGTAGGAAGTTAGTAGATAATATCAAAAGCTGAAAATTAAGAAATAAATCATGAAGCACATTATTGAGAAATACAAAATTTAATGCCAGAGAAAAAGAGTTGAAAGAGATTGCTTTTTTTTTTTTTTTTAGCAAAATGCTTATTGTAGTGTTGTACAAAGAATTTCCAGTCAGAAAATGTGTATTAGAAAGAATTGGGGAGAGAAAAAAAGAACGCACATTTGGCATGTGCCTTAAAGACCACCAACACATGTCTTCAAGCGAGGCCTGGACCAGCCTGCAATTCTGAAAGCCTAGTGCACACTCCTGCTGTACTGAAGCTCTGGGGGCACAGACTAAGACCTCTCAACTGTTTGGAGGAATGTCAGCCCTGCTGGGATAAGCTATTGTCAGTAGAACTGCTGGGTCTACATCTGTCAGGATCTCACTGTTAGGAGTCTAGCTGAGGGATCAGGTCCTTAGGTGATCGCTGGAAGTCCAGGCTCCAGACTCAGAATAGGTGTACCTACACGGTCATCTCCCAGCAGGCCCGAGGGCAGGCCAGCCAGCTCCTCACCATGGCTGGGGACCCGGATCCAGTGTTTCTCTAGGAGGGGAGCTGGGCTCAGTCACATGACAGGGGCTCAGACAGAGGAATCTCTTCAGTGTCATTCATAGTGGCTTAGAGCTAAATTTCTTTAAGGAACATGTGCACTGTCTCCCAGGTCCTGGCCAGGATTCCATATTGGATTCTGCTCCATATTTCCAAATACTTTATCACCAACGAGTGTCACCAATCTCCAGTGACAAACTGGCCACCCAATACAGTTTACCCTCTTCCTTTCTGCCAAGGGCACCCTGGTGGCTGCCTGGGCCACTTCCCAGATCCACCCAAGGCCTCTGACAGCCAGTGGTTTGAGGAGGGGTTGCTGGGCCTGTGAGAGGGTTGGCCCCTCCCTTCCTCCCTGTCCAGAGCCCAGCAGGGGCTCATTCAGCAAATAACATACCCAAATTCCAGAACAATTTTCATTCCTCAGATATTCCCAAAATATGTCTGAAGATGTCAGTGTCCCATGTGTCAGGGGCCACCAAGACCCATCCTGGAAGCACTCCTGGGAAAGGTTGCATGTAAGGGATGTGGTCCAGCAACACCAGGGCAGCCAAGTTCTTCTGAGCCTACCAGAACCTTCTGTGAGTTGAAGAGATTGCTTCTTTAAATGAGATTTGGGGATAGAAAGAGGTGGAGTAAGGGACAACTGTTTTGGCCCTAGCCAGGTAGCTCAGTTGTTTAGAGCATCATCCCCACACACCAAGATTGTGGGTTCCATCTCCTGTCAGGGCATGTACAAGAAGCAACAAATGAATACATAAATAAATGAAACAACAAATCAATGTCTCTCTCTCTCTTTCTCTTAACAATAAATTTTAAAAAATAGAGACTACTATTTTCCATCTGTAGTCTTATGGAACTATTCAACTATTTAAACTATGTACATATGTAAAAGTAAAATTAAATGTAAAAAATTAGAGAATGTGTTAGCTACAACTCACTGGTATAAAATTGTAAAGAAAGAAGAGTTTAATTACAACTAATGAGAAAATGTATATGAAAATGCAAAATATCTAGAATAGCCAAGGCATATAAATACTTTTTGTGAAGCTTCAGAAGTGAGATGTTGTGGTACTGGCAGAGAACTAGAAAAATAAAGCAATGAAACAAAGTAGAATGAAGAAAATACATATATAGTCATCTGACCTGCAACAGCATCCATGTACTTTAAGGGAAAAAGTTCGAAATTGTCAACAGATGTTTCTGAATTAATTAGATAAAGGAATGAACCTTGACCTTTACCTTACACCCTATACAAACATATGGATTCCATATCTAAAAGTAAAACAAAATTAATAAAGCTTGTAGAGAAGACAGCATCACATATTTGTGAACTTGGGATAAGATTTAAGTAGTATAAGAAAAGTCCTAATTATAAAACAAAAGACTTAATTTTAATTTCATCAAAATTAAGAACTTGTATTCATCAAAAGATATCATTAAAAGAAATAAAAGGCAAGTCATGGTCTGAGAAGATGTTTGTAACATACATTTGACAAAAGACTTGCATTCAGAATATATAAACAACTTTAAAGCAGTAGTATACTTGAAATTTATATAATGTTATTAACCAGTTACACAATAAATTTAATAATATTTTAACTTAAGAAAACCATAAAAAGGCAATCCAATTGAAATAATTGGCAAAAGATTTGTGTAATAACTTTACAAAAGTGGCTATTTCAATAACTGTTTAGAAAAAAATGCTCAATTTTATTTTTTTAGTTTTTTCTTTTTTAATTTTTTAAAATATATTTTATTGATTATCCTATTACAGTTGTCCCATTTCTCCCCCATCATTCCCCTCCACCCTGCACATCCCTCCCACCCACATTCCCTCCCTTTAGTTCATGTCCATGAGTCATAAGTTCTTTAGCTTCTACATTTCCCACACTATTCTTGCCCTCCCCCTGTCTATTTTCTACCCACCATCTATGCTACTTATTCTCTGTACCTTTTCCCCCTCTCTCCTCCTCCCACTCCCCTGTTGCTAACTCTCCATGTGATCTCCATTTCTGTGTTTCTGCTCCTGTTCTACTTGTTTGCTTAGTTGGCTTTTGTTTAGGTGTGGTTGTTAATATCTGTGAGTTTGCTGTCTTTTTACTGTCATATTTTTATCTTCTTTTTCTTAAATAAGTCCCTTTAACATTTCATATAATAAGAGTTTGGTGATGATGAACTCCTTGAACTTGACCTTATCTGAGAAGCACTTTATCTGCCCTTCCATTCTAAAGGAAAGCTTTGCTGGATAGAGTAATCTTGGAGGTAGGTCCTTGACTTTCATGACTTGGAATACTTCTTTCTAGCCCCTTTTTGCCTGGAAGGTCTCTTTTGAGAAATCAGCTGACAGTCTGATGGGAACTCTTTGTTGGTGACTGTCCCCTTATCCCTTGCTGCTTCTAGAATTCTCTCCTTTATCTTAATATTGGCTAATGGAATTATGATGTGCCTTGGTGTGTTCCTCCTAGGGTCCAACTTCTTTGGGACTCTCTGAGCTTCCTGGACTTCCTGGAAGTCTATTTCCTTTGCCAGATTGAGGAAGTTCTCCTTTATTATTTGTTCAAATACATTTTCCACTTGTTGCTTTTCTTCTTCCCCTTCTGGTACCCCTATAATTTGGATGTTGGGATGTTTAAAGATGTTCTGGAGGTTCCTAAGCCTCTCCTCATTTTTTTGGAATTCTTGTTTCTTCATTCTTTTGTGTTTGGTTGTTTCTTTCTTCCTTCTGGTCCAGTCCATTGATCTGAGTCCCAGTTTTTCTCCCATCTCTATTGGTTCCCTGTGTGTTTTCCTTCATTTCACTTATTGTAGCCTTCATTTGTTCATCTAATTTTTGAGCAAAATAACCAATTCTGTGATCATCCTGATCACCAGGGCTTTGAACTGCGCATCTGATAGGTTGGCTATCTCTTGGTCGCTTAGATGAATTGGCTCTGGGGCTTTGATTTGTTCTCCTGTTTGAGTCATTTTTAGGGTTTTTATTGGTCCGGTCCCAGCTCTTATGTAGTAAGAGGCAGAGCCTTAGGTGTTCCCCAGAGCGGGGCAGCCCAGTTGCTGGGTAGTGACACTGTATGTGGGGACAGGGTCCAAGAGGGTACAATGGCGCTTGCTCCACTCTCTCTCAGATTCCAGTCCACTTCCCCTTCGCCTGGATTATCTGCACGCGAATGTGGGATCACCTGGTCAGCCAGCCATCTTGCACGGGCTCACTAGGTCTGCACCATTGCCACCCCATGCCTGGGGTCCACTAGCCACCGCCTGCACACCTGAGATCTGCCAGCCACTACTGCCTGTGTGCCCGGGTCTGCCAACCTCCACTTTTTCCTGCCGAGACTCTGCCCCTCTTACTGGTCTGGATGAATGGTTTTTGGACTTCCATACAATTCAATTTTCTATCAGTTCTGGATGTTTTCTTGTTTCTAAATCTCTGTTGTCCTTAATTTTGGTTGTGCGAGGAGGCACAGTGTGTCCACCTACACCTCCATCTTGGCTGGAAGTCCTCAATTTTATTACTCATTAGACAAATACAAATTAAAACTAGAATGGATATAACCTGCACTCTGCAGAATGGCTAAAATTTAAAACACAAGTAATAGCAAAAATTGGTGAAAATGTGGAGTAACTGGAGTCTTCATATGTTGCTAGAGGAATTTAAATTTTATAACCACTTGGGAAAATTGTTTGACAATATCTATGTACCTATACTATGAGCCAGGGTATATACAAGAATGTTTATAGAAAACTTATTCATTAAAGTGAACACTGGAAACAACTCAAATCCTCATCAGCAGTAGAATGATAAATAAACTGTCGTATTTTCATATAATGAGATACTGAATAGCAATGAAAAAAACCAGTATTATATGCAACAATATGGATGACTCTCACACACACCAAGTTGGGAGAAAGAAGCTAGAAACAAATAAATACATAGGGTATGATTTTGTTTATCTGATGTTTGCAGGCGAAACTAATTTTTGGTAATAGACATCAGAGTGATTACCTCTGAGGACAGAGGTATTGACTGGAAAGGAATTCAAAGGAGCCTTTTGAGATATTGGAAATATTCTGTATCTTGATATGACTGATGGATCCATGGATATGTTCTTAAATAAAAATTCATCAAAATAAACTCCTACAATTCATGCACTTTACTGTATATGTTATACCTCAATAGAAGTTTGTTTGGGAACACCCTCTTACATCTTCTTTAAGCTTCTTTACCTCTCTTTGTGTCTCCATTTCAACACTATCTCTGATTTCCAGGAACCCTGGAGGTGTCCTGTTTATTCTTGGAGCCACACTTACAGCAGGTTCCCAACTGTTCAGCTCCATGACTCTTCCAGTGTCACGACATTAAACTCCCTCTTCCCTAACCACTCAGAAGTAGAGTTCACCATATGAAGCTTCACCATCTCGTAAGTACATACTGCTCTCATAAATACATCCTATCCTTCTATCAGCTCTAAATATTAAAATACTTGCCCTTAGAGGAATGACATGGACTATTTTTAGGATTCCATGCTGCCATCTTATCCCACATGCAAAGCTTGTTCAAGTCTTGTTCCTTTCACATCCCCCCAGAAAGAAAAAAGGCAGAAAAGAAAAAAATAGATAAAGAAAAGATGCCTCTGTAAATTTCTAAACCTATTTTCCTTGTGGCACAGTTTAACCTTATTATTTTATAAATCTCATATTTTTTCTGCCTCTCACTTTATTTTACACCATTCTTAGTCCTTCTTTTCTCTCTAGCTACATCTAATACACATATGAAGAATGAGATAACTCTAGAGTAATTTTTTTTAATTAATATATTTTTAGAGGTTTACTCCCCTTATCCTGCCCCAGGAAATACCAGTTTTTATGTAACATAGTCTAATTTGTCCACAGTATTCAACTCAGGCTGTTTTTTATCTTTTAAATATATTTCATTGGTTATGCTATTACAGTTTTCCCAGTTTTTCTCCCCTTTATTCCCCTCCATCCTGTATCCCCCTCCCATCAGCATTCCCCCACCTTAGTTCATGTCCATGAGTCATACATATAAGTTCTTTGGCTTCTCCATTTCCCGTAATATTCTTAACCTCCCCCTGTCTATTTTGTACCTACCATTTATGATATTTATTCCCTGTACCTTTCTCCCCATTTTCCCCCTCCCCACTTATAACCCTCCATGTGATCTCCATTTCTCTGATTCTGTTCCTGTTCTAGGTGTTTGTTCACTTTGTTTTCATTTTTGTTTAGGTTCAGTTGTTGATAGTTATGAATTTGTTGTCATTTTACTGTTCATGATTTGATCTTCTTTTTCTTATATAAATCCCTTTAGCATTTCATATAATAAGGGCTTGGTGATGATGAACTCCTTTAACTTGACCTTATCTGGGAAGCACTCTATCTGTCCTTCCATTCTAAAGGATAGCTTTGCTGGATAGAGTAATCTTGGATGTAGGTCCTTGCCTTCTATGTCTTCCAATACTTTGTTCCATCCCCTTCTTGCCTGTAAGGTTTCTTTTAAGAAATCAGCTGATAATCTTATGGGAACTCCTTTGTAGGTAACTGTCTCCTTTTCTCTCGGTGCTTTTAAGATTCTCTCCTCTTTGATCTTGGCTGATGTAATTATAATATGCCTTGGTGTGTGCTTCCTTGGGTCCAACTTCTTTGGGATTCTCTGAGCTTCCTGGACTTCCTGGAAATCTATTTCCTTTGCCAGATTGGGGAAGTTCTCCTTCATTATGTTCTCAGGTAAGTTTTCAATTTCTTGCTCTTCCTCTTCTCCTTCTAGGATCCTTACGATTTGGATGTTGAAACATTTAAAGTTGTTCTGGAGGTTCCTAAGCCTCTCCTCATTTTTTTTGAATTCTTGTTTCTTCATTCCGTTCTGGTTGAATGCTTATTTCTTCCTTCTCCAAACCATTGATTTGAGCCCCAGCTGCCTTCCCTTCACTGTTGCATCCCTGTACATTTTCCTTTATTTCACTTTGTGTAGCCTTCAGTTTTTTCTCTATTTTGTGACAATACTTAACCAGTTCTGTGAGCATCCTGATTAGCAGTGTTTTGAATTCTGCATCTGATAGGCTGGCTATCTCTTTATCACTTAGTTGCACTTTTTCTGGAGCTTTGATCAGTCTTTTCATTTGAATCATATTTTTTGTCTTGGTGTGCCTTTTAGTAATTAGGGGCAGAACCTTAGGTATTCACCAGAGTGGGGCAACCCACTTTGCTGTGTCCTGGCATTGTATGTGGGGGAGGGGTCTAAGAGGGAACAATGCCACTTGCTCAGCTCTCTGACCACTTTCAGTTACTTCCTCTGCTACCTGCAACAAAATTGGGCCCCTCTGGTGCTGATTCACAGGAGGGTAGGTTTGTGTACATTCTAGGATCTTGCGGGCCTCTCCAATGAATTCTCCTGTGAGGCTAGGAGTTTCTCCTGCCACCACAACCCCCACAGGTGCTCTCATTCAGAGCTTTTGAGGTTTTATTTCCCTATGTTGGAATCCTGGGTTGCAGCATCTGTCTTGTTTCCCTACTGTTACTCCTGATTTATCTGTCCACAAATGTGTGACCACCCACTCCACCAACCACCACCTCACACTCCATCTGCCAGCCCCCACCTTGCTCACCCCAGTTCTGTAGCTGCTGCTTTGCCATGAGTCCTCTCTACCCCTGGCTTCCTATCTCCACCCCTCCTACTGGTCTGGATGAATATTTCTTCCTTAATTCTTTGGTTGTCAGACTTCCATACAGTTCAATTTTATGGTAGTTATGGTTGTTTTTCATTTTTAAATTTGTTGTTGTCCCTCTTTTGGTTGTGCGAGGAGGCAAAGAGTATCTACCTACACCTCCATCTTGGCTGAAAATCCTCAACTCAGACTTTTCAAACAACAGTGTAATGTGGGATCATTATTTCACAGGGACTGCAAAGTTCAAATGGAAGGAACACTGTGTTAAGACAGCTTGGAGCTTTGTGGTAGTGAAACTGCTATTTTTATGGATGCATGTGTAAAACTCATTTTTGTGGAAATATATCTATTTTTAGATGTTAAATCTACCTACCATAGGGAGTATCCAGCCAAACAAAGTTAAGTTACTTAACAGAGATGGAAAGTGCTGAGATTTACTTTTCAAGTCTAGGGTATGCCAGATTTCTTAGAGTGAGTTCTGTGCTTTTAGAAGCTGTTTAAATACAGCAATATTATGACCTTCTGCCAGTCATAGATCCTAATATTCTTTCTCCAATATAATTTACCTTCCCACTTCTCAGGGTTATATTTGCATCATGGAACCAGTATTTTTTTTCTCCTCCAAAAGGGGTCATGACACATGCTTTATTTGTCCATGTATTTTGTAGCATGGAGCTTTGTGCACATGATGTTGAAATCTATTGACAAATGCTATATCCTTATTGTAAAACAGGCAATGAAAGATGGAAACTCTCTTTACAATGTGATTACCAGGTCAATGGTCAATATTTTGCATTTTACAATTTGCTATACAACAGGAACTATGCAATAGCTTTAAAAATAACTACATATCCCCAGACATTCTTAAGAGATATGTGCTGAGACATTTACAGATTCCCAAAATCATAGATACCATTATAGCATAGAATTTCTCTCATAAAGTTCAGTCAAGTATCACTAAAAACTTTTAATTGACCACTTAAGACCTTTATAATTCTATAAATAGAGGACTAGACTCATTTATAAAGCTAATAATAAGAATTCTATCTGGAAAATTTATTGTAGTTTGTGAATTGCCTTTCCTCATTCACTTATGGAGCACATGGTAAAAGCACTTATATCATCAGCCCAAGACACTGCCAATGCAGCATTGCTACTTTATTATTTATTACCAAATTCAATTTTATTGTATAAGCATAATCTCTTCCTTAGGTTTCTTAACTTTCTTTTTACTTCCATGCCAGCGCTTTTACCGATTGGTTTTAGTTGTTTTTGTGGTTTTTTTTTTTTTTTAATGTTTGTTCTTTTCTTTAGCAGAGGCATTTCCCATAAAATACAGAGACTTTCTTGCTTTGGAAAAGATACATGGATGTGAAGATGAGCTAAAAACCATAAAGTCAGGCTACGTTGAAGATCCTTGGCATTGGATAGGCTCAACACCAAGAAAGTGACTCACTCCTGCCAACCAGCCTCTTCTACTGTATAAGATTCAAATGTGCATCTCGAAAAAATTCAAATGGTGTGGACCACTAGAGTTATTTAGTAATAGTCAAAACTGCACATGTTAGCCCTGACTGGGTAGCTCACTTGGTTAGAGCATTGTCCTGATACAACATTGTGGGTTTGATCCCTTGTTAGGGGACGTATAAGAATCAACCAATGCATCAATAAGTGGAACAACAAATCAATGTTTCTAACTCTTCCTTACTCTCTCTATAAAATCAGTAAATGAAAATTAAAAAGTAAACTACACATGTTAATTTTCTAAATGCCAAATGCCTTATAATGACTTTTTTAAATGCTCATAATTTGTGACTATACTTTTAGAGAGAGATTGAGAGAGAATAAATTAGTGAGCCTTTCAGTACAAAGGAAGCTAACAAGTGAGGGCCATCTGCTGGCATCATTCCCAGTGGCTGGAGAAATAAGAACAGTAGACCTGAAGGGGTGTCTGGAAGAGTTATCATAGAGTTCATTACAAGCATGTGTCATTATCTGAAATTATTGTGCTTAAAAAATTCTCTCATTTATTAAGTATCTTCTTTAATTAAAAATAAACATCATGAAGACAAATACTTTATATGGCATGTAATACATAGGTTCTCACCATATAGCTGTTGAATTTTGAATGAATGAATTTTAAACTGATTATAACTCTTATCAAAATAATAGAAGATAATCTACAGAGTTTTATATGAGGAAGCAATTTCTCTCCCTCTCTCTCTCTCTCTCGCGCTCTCTCTTGCTCTCTCGCTCTTGCTCTCACTCTGCAATTCAAAACCAGAATGTAAAAGTGTGGAGGTCATATAAACAGACACATCAAGTTCATTTGTTTTGTTTTTTTTTAAATGCCATCTAGAGAATAGTAGATATTTGTGGGGGAGGAAGAAAGAAGAGGAAATAACCTTGGGAATAAGTTTACCCATCACTAGTGGAATTACTATTCAGTAGTCCCAGTATGAGAAAAAAATGAACTGGCGTATTTGGGCTGTATCTATGTGGCATACACCAGGGGGAGCTAGTTACTCCCAGGAGCAACAGCTGTGAGGCTTAGACCACAAAACTGGAGCCATGACAGTTTTAACACTAAGAAGACTCACCTTTGTGAAGCCAATGGTATTGTCAGAGCACATTTTGGAGTAAGTTTTTTTGTTTTTGTTTTTGTTTTAATTTAGGCCAGGGCAGAGTTGTAAGAGTGAACTGGCAACCCTTTTAGGGCCACCCCAGGCTTCAGAATATGAAGAAGGAGTAAAAAAAGAAAGAAAAAATTAGATTAAATGACTAAATTTATGGAGCAATATAGACCTCAAAAATTATGTTACTTAAACTCATTTATTAACTATGTGTATTTGTCAGTTAGAGGTAAGATCAGATTGTAACTTATTTCCAAAAGCCAAGTGGAGTTGAGGTTAAATTGTACATAGGGTTACTTAAAGAAAACCATACATAAATATAGTTAATATTTTATACCTAGAACTATCTATCTATATACAAATGTACATTTACATAATTAGATATATAAGGATGTATCAGATGTCAGCTGGTTTCCAGATAGTGAAATTTGAAATATTCCATTGAAAATAATACTCTTCAAGACTATAGCTTTTTACTGAATTGTTAGGACCAGTTTATCCAAAACACACTTTTAATAATGGCATGAGATATGTGGAAAATATAAGGAAGAAAAATTTATTAAAACAGCTAAGGCCAAAATTAAACTGAAAATTCAAGGTATCTAAACTTCGAAAGGGCATTATGTGCACAGGAGGAGGCTGGGGCCAGCCAGGCTGCAGCACCAACAGCGCACTGCTCTGCTGCAAGGGCCAGTACAGGGTTTTCCCATCTACCCTGTTCCTTCTTCTTTGGTTTTTGCATGGACCTAAATAAATACACTCTTTTTCTAGAAGAGTGTGCCCACCTTCTGCTGTGTCTAGTGACCGGCTTCAGAGAGGAAGCAAGTACTGAAACTGGATTTGGAAACTGTTTTATTTTGCCTTGGAGCTGTAGTCCTGTTTGCTCCAGGAGAGGAGCTGGCTCCAGCAAGGAGGCATTTTCTTTTTACTTTTTTTTTTTCCAAAAAAGATTTTTCTAAATATTTTCTTTTTTATGTTTCCACTGCCATTTAGTCCCCTAATACTCACCCCCCAACAATCACACACCGTTGTCCATGTCCATGAATCCTTTTCTTCTCTGCTGCCAAATTTCAATGACCAGAATAATTTCAATGACCAGAATCAATAAACAAAGTCAGGACACTAAGGAGTGGAAGCCTTGGCTGCAGAGCCTTCTCCTTCCTCCCTTGAAGTCTGAGGTTACTCCAAAGTAAAAGCCACATTCTTTTGAAGAGAGTTATAGAAACAATGCATAATATTTGCTACTTACACATTTTTACTAATAATTAGCAAACATATGCCACAGGTTATAAATTGAGGGTGCTTGAATTTAGAATGTCATTTTGCCTTTAAATTTCCCTTCTTTAATATTGAAGGCCAGTACATTCAGTATAAATCAAGTCCAAATTTTGGAGGCTATGCAAGAGAGTAGACTTAAGTATAGTCACCAGGAGAGCAAAATTCAAGGGTTCATGACAAATCCTGATATGTCTGTTTTTATCCAGTCATGTATAGGTGGAAAAACATTTAGTAACTCCTTCAGTAGGTATTACTCTTCTTATGGTATCTCTAATTCCTCTCAATTTATTTCACTGACAAAAAAGCACGTTTTTAATCTTCCTGAATCACTGAGCCAACTAAGAAAAGGGGGAATACAAAATGAGCTCCATTCCTTATAAATTATTGAAGCACATTGTCAATGACAATAAATCCTGATGGCAGATGACAGCTGCAGAGCAAAAAGGATACAGCCCAATCTGTGGAGCCTGGTAGGAGGAGAAGAAGAAAAGGAAAGTCACCTCCTGAATGAAAAATTGAGGAAACTCCTATTTAGATTTAGAATGTGGATTTGGGGAATCTCTTCACAATCAACCCCAATCAAAATGAACCAATAAGTTGTTTTTTTATTTTTTTAATTTTAGATTCTTATTTCTAATTATATTTTATTGATTATGCTTTTACAGTGGTACTGATTTTTCCCCCTTTGCCACCCTCTGCCCAGCACCCCCCAACTCCCTCACACCATCCTCCCACCATTGTTCATGTCTATGGGTCATGTATATAAATTCTTTGTCTATTCCATTTCCTACACTGTACTTTACATCCCCATGGCTATTCTTTAACTACCTATTTGTACTTCTTAATCCCGTCACCTCTTCACCCATTCTCCATACCCACCTCCCATTTGGCAACCATCGAAACATTCTCCATATCCATGATTATGTCTCTGTTCTTGTATGCTTAGTTTTTTAGATTCAATTGTTGATAGATATGTATGTTTTGCCATTTTATTGTTCATAGTTTTGATCTTCTTTTTCTTAAATAAGTCCCTTAAACATTTCATATAATAATGGTTTGGTGATGATGAACTCCTTTAGTTTTTTTTTTTGTCTGGGAACCCCTTTATCTGCCCTCTGATTCTAAATGATAGCTTTGCTGGGTAGAGCGATGTTGGCTGCAGGTGCCTACTTTTCATGTCTTTGAATATTTCTTGCCAGTGCCTTCTAGCCTGCAAAATTTGTTTGAGAAATCAGCTGATAGTCTTATGGTAACTCCTCCATAGATGACTAACTGCTTTTTTCTTGCTGTTTTTAAGAGTCTCTCTTTATCTTTAACTTTTGGCATTTTAGTTATTATGTGTCTTACAGTGGGCTTCTTTACATCCATTTTATTTGGGATTCTCTGTGCTTGCTGAATTTGCATGTCTATTTCTTTCACCAAATTAGGGAAGTTTTCTTTCACTATTTTCTCAAATAGATTTCCAATTTCTTGCTCTTTCTCTTCTCCTTCTGGCTCCCTTATGATTTGAATGTTGGTATATTTGAAGTTGTCCCAGAGGCTGCTTATACTATCCTCATTTTTTAGGATTCTTTTTTCTTCTTGTTGTTTTGATTGGTTGTTTTTGGTTCCTTATGTGCTGAATCATTGATTTGATTCTCAGTTTCATCCACCCTACTGTTGTTTCCCTGTAAATTGTTCTTTATTTCAATTGGTGTACCTATCATTTCTGACTGGATCTTTTTTATACTGTTGAGGTCCTTACTAACAGCATAACTATTTTGAACTCTGCATCTGATCAATTACTTACCTGCATTTCATTTAGCTCTTTTTCTGGAGTTTTGATCCATTCTTTCATTGGGCCATGTTTCTTTGTGTCCTCATTTTGGCAGCCTCCGTGTTGTTTCTATGTATTAAGTAGAGCTGTTTTGACTCCACGTCTTGGTATTGTGGCCTAATGTAGTAGGTGTCCTATAGGATCCAGTGACACAGTCTCCCCTATCACCCAAACTGTGTACTTGAGGTGCACCCTTTGTGCGGGTTGAGTACACCCTCCTGTTGTAGTTGAGCCTTGGTTGCTCTTGGCAGGTCAATGGGAGGGATTTACCCAGGCCAATCAGCTTCAAGGACTGGCTGTGACCACTGACCACCAACCTCCATCCTCCATGGAGGATCAGCTGTGCAGGGGTAGGGTGGTGGTGGTCTGACATGGTCTATAGCTGCCCACTGGGTGCACTGACCCTGGGGTTTCCTGGGTGGTGCAGATCAAGGTCAGCCCCCACATGTGTTTTTCCTTGGGCTCCCTGACTGAGTTATAAAGCAATCTGAGATGACTACTATTTTGGGCTTGGAGATACCCAAGCAAAGCTGCACTGTGAAACTAATTTGGCTGCTGCTAGTGCTGGGTCTGGGGCTCACTGAAGCCAGCTATTTCTTGTTTGATAGGATTTAGGAAGTTGTGACACATGAGCCAAGACCAGCCACTCATATAGAAAAGCAGCTTGGGTGGGCCCATAATTTGGGTGCAGTAGAGTCTCTTGGGATCTCTAAGACAGGTCAAACAATGTTAGCCAGGTTGATGGAGTCTCAGGTATGGCACCATCTTGCTGGCTTTGTGGAGGGAGGGTTTAGAAAGGGACAATGGTTTCTGCTCTCCTTGGTGCCAGACACTTCAGCTTCTCCCTATATACTACGTGCCTTTCAAGCTGCTACCCTGGCACTGGAGCTCAGAAGTAGTGAGTGAGTGGGTGAGTCTGTGTGGAGGAACTGCTTGGGGCTCCAGAAGTTTCTTCTACCAACTCAATTCCCACTGGTTTTTATAGCTTGAAGTTATGGGGACTTATCTTCCTGGCACTGGAACTCTGGGCTGGGGAGCCTGGTGTAGGGATGGGACTCGTTACTCCTGAAATATCCCTCCTGAATTTTTATCCACCACACATGGATCTGGGACCAGCCCCATATCTACCAGTAGGAGGGGCAATGTCTGTGCCCCTCCTACCAGTTCAGATGGATGTGGTTTCTTTAATTCCATAATTCACAGATTTCCATTCAACTTGATTTCTGACAGTGCCGAGAGATGGTTGTTCTATATTTTAATTTTAATTTTGACGTGGTTGTGCAAAGAGGAGATCTATGTCTATCTATGCCACTATCTTGACTGGAAGTCCCGAGTTTTTGTTTTTTTTGAATGGTGGATAAAGTTTTATACTGTTTCTGTTGTTCTTGCTCTTTCTTTAACATTTTACCTAGTAGTGATCAGAGCACACTGAGGTCATTTAAATGATAACTTTCAGAGGAAAAGCTTGTGGACACTTACTACAAATACCTCTTACACCTTACCTCTTAACACCTTCTGTAAAAGGGGTGTTTAAAAAAGTATATAAAATAAAGCAGGTTTGATACTTTAACCACCTGATGAAACTAAAATAAAGAAGACTGAATATTTTCATTGAGTTCACATGAGTTCCATTCTCCTTCTCCTCAGTTCTTTTTTTTTTTTTTAGCTCATCTATAGTCAAATTTATTGGGGCACTATTAGAAAAGTCTAAAAAGGCCTCCTCAGTTCTAATTCATTGCCTATTCATTCAGCAAGCATTTGCTGGGGTCTCTCCGTAACTTCCTCTCTGATCTTTTTGAAATAAATATATTCTTGGAAGGTATTTAGAACTTCTTAGCCAGCAAAAGGATAAGAAAAGATAACATAACCATGGTATAAATAAAAATTTTTCTGTTGTATTAATTTAGGAGTTTATTTTCATCCACCCTACATTATTAAATGTCTAGGAGTAGCCAATATTAATTGTGTATTTTGTTTCAAGAAACACCATGAGCTCCACAGACTCATTAGAATGGACTTGTGGCCCAATGTCAAAGGGAAACAGATACCATCGGATGTCACTTAGTTCCAGTGCAGCCCACCCTTGGGTGGAGTGACACCCTTTCCCTCTCAGAATCTCAGCAACCTGCATCTGTATGGCCCTAAGAGTGAATGCATCCTTATGTTTGGCACTCCTGGCACCTCACTCACCCACCTTAGTCCAGGCTCTGCCTTGATGATACTACCTTGGTGAGCTTTATGACTCCAGAGACACCTTGGATATGAAGAGCTTCTCTCTCTTCTGTTTCCTTATAGTGTAAGACTAGTGACTTCAAGAGTAACCGCACCCCCAAAGCCCAGATTGGGCAGATGCTTTCCTAAGGGGCTGCTCCGTACAGGGTTAGGAAACACTGTTGCACCAAGAACAGTCATGAGAGCAGATTCTGGATACTGACTCTGGGCATCCTTGTTCTGTGTAAATTGCTCCTCTGGTTCCCATCCTGTGCTTTGGACTTGAGCTTTGCTAACTGTGACTTTTTGCTTTGGTTCCTTTCTGATTTCTACCTTCTGGCTTCCACCTTATCTCAGTAGCAGAATTTTCAGTTCTGACCATCATCCACATCCTTGATCAGGTTTGTTGCATATATTCCCTTTAGTTTTCCTGCTCTCTTTTTTTTCACAGTCCTGGGCTGAGGTCTGAAGGCCATTTCAAAATCCATGGTCCGGTCACTGACAGAGTGTCCTGGAAAAGTGAAAGGCGACCACAAAAGCTTGTAGCCTAATGTTCTTTCCCTACTGTGAAAAACAAACTAAAAATGTATTTTGCCCTTTGGACTACATAGGTGTGTTACAAAGATTAACGTCAGCCTGGGTGGACTAATGTGGAAAGCAGCCATGTAGAAGATTGCCGAGTGATTGCCTTGGCAATATCTCCACCTTAGGAAGAAGCCTCTAGCACAAGCTGTAACTGTAAGGTAAGGAGGCTGGTTTGTTTTTGTCAAACACACCAAAAGTAGGTGTTCCTTTTCTCCTCGAAATTCTCCATTGTGGGAAAACATCACTTATTTCATTATTTCAGAAATTAATCCCTATTCAAAAACATGTTTGGAATAATCTTTTGGCATTTCCTTTAGAGCTAGTGGCACAATTTTTCCCCAAAATTTACTTAATAGCAAAAAAAAAAAATCTGTGTCCTATTAGGGTGGCCCTGAATCTTGGGAGAAAATTAGCCATTTATTTGTGAAATATTGGAGAAAGAGATATAGAGAGAGATGGAGGGAGATGAAAAGAAGGAGGGAGGGAGGAAATAAAGGAGGCAGGAAGGGAGAGGGGGAGAGAGAGAGAGAGAGATGATTCTGCTTGTAACTAGAAAAAAACCTGATTCTAAACTAATAAGGGGATGTGTGTGTATGCATGTATACACATGGAGGGAGGGGTTGAGTATATATGGAAGATTCAAGAGAGAGAGCATATCCCAGGTATTTCAATTTGTTGGTAGAGTAGTGACTTGACATCTCACTAAACAAAGAATGCAAATCCAGCAGGCCATGCACAGTTACAACTTTCACCCCTGTCAGGAAAATTTCTCAGCTTCATTCTTGATTGAAAGCACAAGGGTTTGGGTTTTTTTTTTTCTTTTGCTTGTTTGTTTGTGTTTTGTTTTTTGAACCAGACCATGCTGTCAGCTGGAAGGCAGAAAATCCCACGGGGCTCACCATGTGAATGAACATCTTTTGTCCAACTGGAACTCAGAGCCTTGTCAACATCTGTGATTTCTGCTACTGCAGACTACCAGGCAACAAGGGTTGGATGTGCAGACTCGTGAATGCTTTCAATTGAATTTTTGAGGAAAAGATTACTTTCCAAACTGGTCAATTTGCTCCCAAATTGCAAACTCTCCCCCTCCTCACCCCAATCACTCTCTTCCTTTCCCCTGCCATTAGTCTCCATTTCCATTATTCCCTCTCTGGGGCCTCTCTCTGCCTCTATAAAGATAAGCAATTATTTTTAGCTTCAAGCAGAATGCTGCCCCCTATGGGACTTCCAAATGCCATATGTCTGGGAGAACATGGATGATTTACAGACCCACAAAACCTGGCAGATACCATGGGATACCAAGGGACTAATGAGCATAATTTTACTAGTCATAGAGAAATCTGTAAGACAAAAAGAGGAATGAAGCCTCTCCCCCGCCTATGGAGGAATCTGGTTGCTTCTCCCTTCACCCCCATTGGCAGATAATTCCACCTTCAGATGCCTACGAAAAAGATAAAACCATTTTTGTTTTGTGAGTTCTGGTATTTTCTAACTCACACTCTATATGATTCCTGGCCAACATCAACAATGGACTGAACTCCTGGGTTTGCAGTATTTCCTGGATTCCCAGGGGGGCTCTGTCTGTCAGGTTCTACTGAGGACCAGGACATATGCTGTTGCTCCTAATTCTCAGCGGTACTGCGCACCTTCTCACCCTGTAATCGGCATAGCTACCTTCCCAGCTTGCCTGTACTGCCAATTTGCCACACTTCAGGGACTGCTTTGTGTACGTCCCAGAATTCTGAGGTTCTATGTTCATGGGTTTTTTTTATTCTTCTGGTAGGTTACTGCTATATTTTAGAGATGAGTTGGGTCTGTTTTTTCTGCCAGTTAAATTCAATTGAGCTTAACAAGCATTTATGAAATCCTTGCTAAGGACAAAGATAAAAGCTGCAGAGGTTACATAAAAAGTTAAGACATAGTTCACAATGTAATTGGCTCAATAATTCAAGCACAAAAAATGTAACACAAAATAGAGTAAGACAGAGGTCTTAGGATGCATAAAACGTTGTTTCTTAACTACGATACTGGTAGAAGTTGGCCCTGCGATGGGATAATGATGAGAAAAGGGGTGAACAACAGAAAGCAGGAAATGGGCTTTATCAGACATTTCTACAATAAATAAGCCTAAACTTGAATTCTGAGAGGACCCTGTGCCCCTCTGGCTACATTGGGACTCTCTGGATAATGCTATGTTTGTGTGGTCTATCTTTTTCAGGGTATAGTGTGAAGGAGCCATCATTTCATGTTTTAAAACTTTTATTTTTTTTAGAGCAGTTTTAGGTTCACAAAACAAAACTGAGAGGAAAGTACAGGGATTTTTCAACATGCCCCCTGCCCCAACACATGTATAGCTTCCCCCATTATCAGCATCACTCAGCAGAATGATATATTTTTTTACCAGGGATGAACCTATATGGATACATTATAATTACCCAAAATTCATAGTTTACATTTTGGTTCACTCTTGGTGTTGTATATTCTATGGATTTGGACAATTGTTTAAAGACATGTATTCACCAATATAATATCATTCAGAATATTTTTATAGCCTTAAAAAAAAACTGTGCTATGCCTATTCACTCCCTGATCCCAGAAACTGCTGATCTTTTATGTTCTCCATAGTTTTGCCTTTTCCAGAATGTCTTATAGTTAGAATTACATAGTATGTATCCTTTTCAGATTGATTCTTTCACTTAGTGATATATAGTTAATATCCTGCTGTCTTTTCATGGCCTGATACCTCATTTCTTTGTAGTGCTGAACAACAGTACATTGTTTGGATGTACCACCGTTTATTTATTCATTCACCTACTGTAAAGGAATCACTCAGTTTTTCCTTTTCTATGAAGGAAAAGACTAGCCTCCTATGTCTATCCTTCCTGCATGTCTCCTGTACTACTCACACAAAACACTTCACTTCTGACACCTCTGGTCACCAAATGTGTGGAAGTTTTTCCTCATAACAATGAGCAAATATCTAACACCAGCTGGGTGTATAGGAGGTGCCACGGTACCTGTCAGGATTATGCCTTGGTCAATGCAGGCAGTAAAATGAGGTTTAAAAGAAAGACAAGAGGTTCTAGGGGTGGGAATATTACTGAACAGTTGAAATGTACATGTCTGAAGATTAAAAAAGGGACTAGGCTAGAAATTTTGATTTGAAAATCATTAACATACAGTTGAGTTGATGGGAATGGAAGAGGTTCTGGAAAGAATGTATAGGGTGAAAAGGGACCAAAGTCACTCAAGAACATAGGAAATCAGTGATTTTTCCTATTGACCCAAAATGTGCACTAAGCCCTTAGTTTAGGCTTTTGAGCTCCTCTAAGGGGCTATTGAGTTGGCTATTTAGTTTGGGTCTAGTGAAATATATATATATATATGTGGTTGATAGTCATTCCCATGTATACTTAAGTTACTGCTAACTATCCTAATATGGGAATGGCTTCCTGAATGTTCCTACCACTTATCATGCCAATTGTCACAAACATTGTAAGATAATGTATGGCCAGAAGACATGTGATGATATAAACATTGCAATTGGCACTAGAAATGCATAGGTAGCAAAGAAATAAAATGTGAACTATTCAGAGCCAGAGTCTAGTCTACGGAAAATTCTTCCAATTACAAATCATATATGAAAGAAACATAATTGATGTTTCTCCAAATTTGACAACAGTCCTTAAAGTGAGTTATGAAACCAAATGAATTATGACCATTCATATAATGAATTATGAA
The DNA here is from genome assembly GCA_004027475.1 of Anoura caudifer. Taxonomy (NCBI): domain Eukaryota; kingdom Metazoa; phylum Chordata; class Mammalia; order Chiroptera; family Phyllostomidae; genus Anoura; species Anoura caudifer. The sequence continues at coordinate 141,297 of PVKU01004073.1, forward strand.
AATGAAAAACTGTTTTAAACCTTATCAATAATGGAAACAATTTTTATTAACCATGTTAGAAGACAGATAGGATTATCTTTCTATTATTTCTATAGGAAATACTATAAAAGACATTGTTACATGAAGAATCAATCAAATGTTAAAAGGATATGCAGTCAAAATATATTTAAGCAGTTATGTAATTAAAAACATATTAGGTATACCTGATTCTTGTACATGTCCTGAGCAGGGATCAAACTACAACCTGGGTGTATCAGAATGATGCTCTAACCAACTGACTTATCTGGCCAGGGCCCTATCTGAATTTCTTGATGTTTGGGTCTTGTCAGCTTTCTACAATTTGTAATTTATTATGATCTCAATAAAATAAATAGAAAAATCATAGCATTAAAGTCAAACAATATTACTAATTATATCAAATGTAATTGTTCTAACCATATCAAATAAAAAGCTGAGATTGTCAGATCAGATAACGTCAAAAAACAATAATATGGTGTCTACAAGAATCTTACTTTAAATATAAAAAAGTATATAGAATTAATTAAATAAGATAGTCCATGATTAAATGAATTAAAATATATCTGGAGTTATATTAATATCAGACACAGTGGATTTCTAAGAAAAGAATATTAGCAGGGATAAAGGGTATCATTTTATAATGATGAAAGGAGCAATTCACCAAGAGAATATAAAAATTCTAAATGTACCTACCAACAGAACTTCAAAATACATGACGCAAAAACTGATAATACTAAAAACAGAAACAAATCCACTGTGCATGTCAGAGATATTAATACTTTACCCACAATAATTGACAGATGAGGCAGAAAGAAAATAATTAGGTACACAGAATACTTGAATAACACTATCAACAGAACTGACCTAATTAACACTTACAGAAGATTCCATCCACCATCAACAAAATATCCAATATTTTACAAATACACATGGAACATTCATTGGATGTATTAGTTTCCTAAGGCTGCCATACAAAATAACACAAACCAGGTGACATAAAACAATAGAAATTTATTCTCTTACCATCATTGGATTGAGGTACACCCTAAACTAGCATGACCTTGGTCTGCAAAGACCAAGAGCTACAAAGACCCTATTTACAAATAAGGTCATGTTTTCAGATACCAGGGGTTTTTTGCAGATACCAGGACTTGAATGTGTCACTTTGGGAAACACAGGCCAACCCACAACACCAGATTAAACCATATTCTTGACCAAAAGACAAGTCTTAATAAACACAAAAGGATTAAAATAACAAAATGTATATTCTCTTAACACAATGGAATTAAATTTAAAAATTAATAAACAAATATATTCAGAAAATATTCAGAAATGAAACAACACACTTCTAATAACACATAGATTCAAGAACAAATCATGAGTGAAATTAGAAATTAAGGTGAATTAAAAGAAAAACACAACATATCACAACCTGTTGAACTCACCTAAAGAGCACTTAGGGACATCATAAATTCATATTAAGTGCTTGTAGCATAATATGCTTACATTAGCAGACTAGAAGAGCTTTTTGGGAAGTTTGCACCCCCTAAAAAGTAGAAAGAGCAAATTAAGCCCAAAATCAGCATAAAAAATAAAATTAAAATAGATTAAAATAGAAATCAATGAAATAGAAAACAAAAACAAAAATCAATGAAATAGCCCTGGCTGGTGTGGCTCAGTGGATGGAGTGCCAGCCTGAGAACTGAGGGGTCACCAGCTCAACTCCCAGTCTGGGGCACATGCCTGGGTTGTGGGCTGGGTCCCCAGTGGAGGGCATGTGGGAGGGCAACCACACATTGATGTTTTCTTCCTCTTTCACTCACTGCCTTTCCCTCTCTCTAAAAAATAAATTTTTAAAAAATCAATGAAACAAAAAATTATTTATTAAAAAATGATAAAATTAATAACCTCTAGCTAGAATGATTAGGTAAAGAAAACACCAAACTCCTTGAAAGACACAAATCACCAAAGCTCACCTAAGAAATCTAGCTAACCTAGATTACCCTATATCTTTTTTTATTGAATTTATAGTTAAATTTCCAAATGCATGCAGGTTTTTAAGAGTTATTATTTGATATCGATATTTTTTCTGTATTTACTTTTTAAAATCTTCCTCTCATCTTTTATGTTCTGTAGTTTCCCTATAATGTTGTCTAGCATATTTTCTGGCATGGGACCCATGGTGATTCCTAAATCTTAGGGTTCATGGCCTTCATGAATTCTGGAAAATTCAGAATTCCATACTGCCAGAGGTTGAACCTCCACTATTCACTTCTTACTTAAGCAATATTTGGCTCATTTTTGGTCAATGACTGCAGACTGTATTAAGGCATACAGTTCTTACCCAGGTAAAATTCTAGTTCTAAAAGGCCTTTAATTATTGCAACTCTATTAAATTTAGGTAGGCTATTTTAATAAGCCACCAATGCCCTGTCTCCAACTAGTGGAATATTGAAAACTACAATCCTGAAGTAGACACATTTTCCGTTATCTGCTGAGCCCATACACCTTCTTTGAAACTGCTCTTTCACTCTGAACCCATGCTGTTATATTTGTAGCACATTATCTCTTCTCCCTTAATTAAACACATTTACACAAAGACGAGTAACTTACCCAAACTGAGTTCCCTTTCTTAGAATTTACAATGAGTACACATGAGACTGAGTCACTCTATAGAAGGAAAGAAGAGAAAGAAACCAAAGCAAATGAAGCCAAGGCCTTTGGAAAGTAGGACATTAGTGTGAGGACTAGACAGTACAGCTGGTAAAGCCCTCAGAACTGACACTGTCTTCCTAAAAGGATTATGTTCCACTAGATTTGAATTCCCTGAAAACACTCCATTTACTTAAGATAGGTGGTGTAGGGATATCCTAGCTGAACCAAATAATCAGCACACTGGTAGCTATCCATTTCCTAGTCATAAATCTTCAGTCTTTGAATCTAACGGTGGGTGAGAAATAAAATGTTTACTTTCAGAATAGTAGGTTTATCATAGAACAGAATGTGTTAATTACCCATTAGAATTCTAAATTCAGCATCACAGACCTTGTTTCAGGCTCAAACCCCTGTCAGAGTATATACAGGAGGCAACTCATTGATGTTTCTTTCTCTCTCTCTCTAGAATTAATAAACATATCCTCAGGTAAACATTTTTTTTAAAAGAATGCACTGGAGGGATAATAATTATACATGTTCCTTTTGCCTCCTTTAGACAGTAAGCAGTCAAGTGCTCTGCAGTGCAACTGAGGACCCCTTCTGACTCCCAGGTTGATTTGTTCAGTGACCACAGGAGTGGTTTCACTTCCTGTTCTTCAAGCACAGTACGAACAGTAAGTGGAAATAATAATTCCACTTTCTAAATGGGCAAAAGTTTTAATATAAATGTGTTGATAAGGTAATATGAGGTCTCAAATGATGGAAAGGAGCCAAAGGGTCAAACTGTGAGTCCCAGAAGAAAAAGAAAGGTGATTATTATCCTGAGAGGATGAAGAATGTCTACTTCTGCTTCTCAGCAGTGTTGCTGGAATTGCAGAAAGGGGTGCTCACACAGTGTTGTCAATTCCGGATTATTTCACCAATAGGTGAACAATTAGGCCAAGTCGTGCACACTTGATGTTGCTTTGAGAACTGGAGTTAAAGGCACTTAATTAGCTTATATATGCAAGCAAAACTCATATTAAGTTGATATACTCTCAACTGCAGATGAGAACAACATGCTAGGACCACAATAAGGAGTAAGGAGACATCAAAGAAAAGCCCCTAGTACAGCTACAGGTAATCTCGAAGAATTCTCTTAAAGACAACAACAGTGAATGCATGCACACACCTAATTCCATCACCCCTCACACTCAGTTCCATCATTCTCATTAAAGGTTGTGCATAAAAGAAAAGTAATTTAATTGCCTTGTTTTCTTCAAAAGAAAAAATATATAAAAATTTAATTTTTTACATTTTAAGAAAAAGATAAATAATATTTAATCATACTCAATGTACAATAATACTATAAATTACCCTTTAGACTCAAGTATGATTCATTCAGGGAAGGGAAAGGAGAAAAGTGAGGGGAGAGAAGGCAATAAAAGAAAAACAAGTTTTATATTAAAACTTGTACATAGAGAACAAGAATAAAGAGGAGAAAGGAAGGCAAAGAGGGAGGTAAAGAGTAGTAACAAAAAGGAGTCAAACATATCAATAAAGATAAAAGAAACAGACATTACTGTAATGGGGGGATCTGGCCAGGTCGCGGGGCAGAGGGGCAGGATCCCCAAGGCGAGGGAAAAGACTGCACTCCCCAAAGTGAGGGAGGAGTTGCAGGAAACCCCAAGGCAGCAGATTGAAACTATAGATGAAACTGTGTGACAGACTTCCATACCCCCAGGGAAGGGTAAACAACTAATACAGCTCCTAACTAAGCTTGTACAGAGCTTGCGTGGGCTGGAAAGGTCACAACACACCTGATTCATGGAGGTGAAGGAGGCGACACCCTGCCCTGGGCAGAGTTGCTGTGTCTTCGAGCATGGCTAGAAACCCTCCTACCCTCGTCTGGAACATGGCGGCAGGAGGAGGGGCATAGACACAGCGTGGGCTGTTATGAATGATGGATATTTACCTGGATTAGCTGGCAAGTTGGATGCTCCCACAGTGTGCAGGATTCGGGGGCAGAAGATTTAAATGGAGCGCGTGGAGTCCCAGCCCTTTTTCCCTTCCCCACACTAGCCTGGTTCGGGGTCAGTGGCCAAGCTTTCCTGGGTGGGCAGGCCCTGAAAACTGCCTGGCCAAGTGACAAGCCTTGCACCCCTCCTCGCACAGAAAAAGATGGCAACATTGGTGAGTGGCACTGCTCTGTGCAGCCCTGCTCGGCCAGGTGCATGCATGCACCCACAAGCTGATGACTAGAAGGACAGGGAGCAGGCGCTAGGCCAGCAGGCAGTGGCCAGAGGAAAGGGTAGGATGCAGCGAATAGGAAGCCACCATGTACATGTTACGGAAGGAAACGACTCAACATGCAGTTGGATGGCAGAGCACGACCCTTTATTAACGTCCACGGGCCCAGAGGAGTACAGACCCCAAATTCTGAGCCCCGAGCCTTGGCTGAGCAGGGCTGTTATTGCTTTCTGGACACCCTTCCCTACGTAGCAAAAGCGGGAGGTACAGAAGCTAATGCGAAACTAATTAAAATAACTCTAGGGTTGAGTGTCCTTGAGGAATCATTATCCAAAGCTGAGTGTGCAAAAACCTAAAATTATGGTTGACAGCTTCTAAGTAACCTAAACAAACTCCTAAAAATTATGGCTGCCTCACTGACATCTAACAGCTGGCTGGCATCTTCTAAGTAACCTAAACAAACTCCTAGTTCCCAGTCCCTCCTCTGGGTCACCTCAACCTATCTGACTTCTCCTCTACATACAGACTCCAAAAGTCGCCTGGAGCTGCACTGTGACCAGGAACCAGCTAAGCTGCCTGAATAATCATGCTACAGCCACCTGCATATCACAAAGGATGGTATTTTTAATTGAGAAAAGGAATTCCAGGCACAGGCTTGAAGCCTTGAACTGATATGGCAAAGGGTGCAGGGGTTATTTGTTTTGGGTGTTTTAAAGGGAATGGTTTTGAGGAAGAAGCCCGTTATTCTTCCAAAATGAGCCTTTAAATAAAAGACTCATTTCCTTTTTCATCAAACCTTTGCCTCTGGAGTTTATGGGTGGCAGGCTGCAGAGCCCCACTTGGCTGTATGGTAACATAATGACTACTGGTAACAAACAGCATTTTGGTAAAGACTGAAGTAGTAACAAAATACCTCTTCCTTCCCATTCCTTTTGCTTCCTTCTTTACTGAATTTGTAATGACCTTTCAATTTAAATGTCAACAATAGGAACATATAAATGTCTGGATTTTTTAATGTTTTAATTTTTAACTTTTTAAGAATTGTAAAAAATGTAGTTATCTGGAAATCTTCAAATTCTAACAAAGTACTATTGGACAAAATATGCTAATTCTGCTTCTTGCATCATTTTGAAAGGCTTCACGATACAATAATTTAAAAAATTGAAATACAGAAGGAGATGGGGGAAAAAAACTTATTTCTTTTTTTCACTTTCAAAATTCCCCTATCTTTTTCATCAGAAAATGAACTCTGACCTTGTCTTCAAGGGCATGTCAGTTGTCTCTCTGAAATAAAGGAAGAAAAAAGATTACTGCTTCCCGATGCTTGTTAGTTAAAACTCTGTGGAGCTCTTTTCCTTTCTTTCTTTTTCTTTTTTTCTGTCTTTCTTTCTTTCTTTTTCTTTTCCTTTCTCTTTCTTATTTATGTATTTATTTATTTATTTATTTCTGTCAGAAGATTAAAGGGTCAGCCAATTTGTTTCTTCTGTTACATGAATCTAAGTGTTAAATCAGATGAGTGGATAAAGGGGAAAAGTTGCTGAAAATGTGGCCATTGTTCCCCATAGTGATAATTATAGCAACATTACCTAAAGAAAATTTGAAATCTTGAAATAAAATTCATAGCAAAGGTCCTGTCCTACAGTGACATCATGCCTAGTGAATACTCCAAATGGCTCAACTATCTGAATTTGCATTTTTAATAGGTCCGATCACCTACAAACTATAAAATCTTATTTCATTTTTGTATAACAACTCTACTACAATGTATAGATGTGCTGAGATTTTCTGTATAGATTCTCAGCTCCGCAGACTAGGACCCCCAGAGTGTCCCCTAGTACCTACTGGTGCTCGCCAAATCAAATTTGTAATAGACATTGATATTTTATCTCCTAGACCAGGGGTGTCAAACTCATTTTCACCAGGGGCCACATCAGCCTCGTGGTTGCCTTCAAAGGGCCAAATGTAATTTCAACCCCTTAACAGTTAAGCAGTAGTTACATTTGTACAGTCCTAAAATTATTTTGGCTCTTTGAAGGCAACCACAAAGCTGATGTGGCCTCCAGTGAAAATGAATTTGACATCCCTGTCCTAGGCCAATATTACATTTAAGTAAATTATGAACTCCCTGTAAAAGGATATTTTTAAAAATAATCCACCTATTTTATTTTAATGAAAGCATACAATTAAGTATAAATTCCTTACACTTTAAACAATATACAACTATGAAATTAAAAGGAATTTATAATTATATACTATACACCAATTAAAACAAAATTAGGAAAATTTAAATTTGCAACATTAATTTAATTTTATGTATGATGTTTTGCTGAAACTAGATTTATGATGTAGAAAAATGGAAACTCAGATCCAGTTTTAAAATATACTTTGTCTAGAATGAGTGTTAGGAGGTGGCAGGGTCAGGAGGTGGCAGAGATGGGGAAATGGTTAAAGTGTTCAAGCCTCCAGTTATTAAATAAAAAAGCTCTGGGGATATAATGTACAGTACAGTGATTATAATTAATCATCCTGTATTGTGTACATGAAATTTGCAAAAAGCATATAATTTAAGCATTCTAATCACACACAAATAAAAAAATAGTAGCTACAGGGAGGTGGGCAAAAGTAGGTTTACTGTTGTTTGTATGGAAAATACAATAATTAATAAATAATTAATAAATAATGTCAGAATAAACTCCAAGTTTTGCATACTCGCAATAATAAACCTACTTTTTCCCACCCCTCTAGGTGTGTGTAGTGATGGATGTATTAATTAACCTAATTGTGATAATCATTTCACAAAGTATATGTATGTGGAATCATCACATTGTACACTTTAAATACAATTTTATTTTTAATTATACTTCAGCAAAACTGAAAAGAACCTGAAAATAGAATATACTTTCTCCAACCATGAAAAATCTTCTCCAAAATGTATAGAATAAAGCCTAACTCCTTAGCACAGCATTTTATAGGCACCCATGACTTTACTCAAGCTGTTCTTCAGCCTCAACTCTCTTCTACCTACCAACATTCTCAGTTGGCTCTAAGATTCAAGTCCAATGCCGTCTGTTTCACAAAGTCATCCTCCAGTCCCCTGGAATTAGAAACTGCACCTTCCCCTGAGTTTCCAGAGTGTATTGTTCATATCTATTTTCATGTTACCTGGTATCATGTTAGCTGTTTATAGATCTGTCTAAGGAAAATTATGTAATTGAATTTATAATATAATTTATATAATATAATTTAAATAAGGTTAACTACACTGTTATCCTTATTTAAAAATAGTTTAATTGAAATTAATTCACAAGTGTGCAATTGAATAATTTTTTAAAATTTTATTTATTTATTTTTAGAGAGAAGGGAAGGGAGAAAGAGAGGAAGAGAAACATCAGTGTGTGGTTGCGTCTCACCTGGCCCCCACTGGGGACCTGGCCTGCAATCTGGGCATGTGCCCTGACTGGGAATCGAACTGGCAACCCTTTGGTTGGCAGCCTGCTCTCAATCCAGTGAGCTACGCCAGTCAGGGCACAATTGAATAATTTTTAATATAGTTACAGAGTTGTGCCCTCATTGCCATGACTTCTGAACATTTTCATCAACCCAAAAAGAAATCCTATACTCGTTAGCAATCATATTCCTCCCCCTCACCCGTAGCTGTAGAAAAACATTAATTTCCTTTCTGTTTTTATACATTTGTCTATTCTGGACATTTCATGTGAATGGAGTCATCTAATAGTGATATTTTGTGTACATGTAAATCTTTTATAGGCAGAGATCAAGTCCTGTTCATGGAAGGAGGACTTGATGAGCAGCACTGTATGTGCCATAACAGAAAGAGATGAGTTTGTAGCCACGCAGACCTGAGTCAAATCTCAGTTCACCTATTTACTGATTGTGTAACTTTGAGTAAGTCATTTTATTTATCCGAGTCTCAGTTTAAACATCTGTAAAATGGAGACAGCAATTCTTCACTTTAAAGATGGTTGTGAGGATTAGAAATCATACATAGTACATTCCTAGAAGAGGTTTCTCAACAAATGGAAACTTTTATTTGTATTTATCCCTGTATAACCACCATAACTGGTATAGAGATACATATTGATTAACTAATTAGTGGATGAGTGGTGAAGATTATAATGTCTCTCCAGCAGAGCGCCAATGGGCTTTCAAAGGGTACTTAAGAGAAAGCGATAGAGCTCCCAGAGGCAAATCTGTCTTGGAATAAACTAGTTCTTTTTGTTTCTCAGCCACTGTTCTCCCTCAGAGACTGGTCAATGGAGAGAGACAACAGAACCAATAAACAAATCTACGATCTGTAATCAAAGCGGAAGCAATTAAGTTCTGGCTCTGATATTGGCATTCTAATGACACTTTGAAAAGTCAGCTCATCCACCTCACTCTAGCTTTCATTTGTATACTTCATCGAATAATCATATCTGTTGTACCTAATATAGGACAACAGAAGCCTCAATCACACCTGAAAAATATTTTCCTTAAGATAGGGGAGCAATACCATCTGAACAATGAGAAGAAAAAAGTACAAAAAGAAAAAGGCACAGAATAGGTATTGATTCAAAGGAAACAAAAGTCTAACCACCATAAAACAATTAAATTTTACCCAAAGATATCAAAATAAATTAAGAAACTTCAACATAAGAACAAGATTGCCCTGACTGGTGTGGCTCAGATGGTTGGGTGTCATTCCTCAAATCAAAGTCACTGGTTTGATTCCTAGTCAGGGGACATGCCTGGATTGTGGGCCTGGTCCCTGGTCAGGGCGTGTTCAAGAGGCAACAGGATTGATGTTTCCCTTACACATTGATGTTTCTCCTCCTCTCTTTCTCCCTCCCTTACACTCTCTCTAAGAATAAATAGAATAAATAAATAGAATCTTTTAAAAAAGAACAACGAATCTCCCTCACAGAAAACAAATGCACTAGCATAACAAGCCAACCCCAAAATAGAGGAAGGAAAGAGATAAAAGAAACAAGTGATAATAATAAATTTAGTTGAGTCACACCCGTAACAGAGGATGTAATGATTAAATTAACAGCTTGAAAGAAATCGAATAATTTGACTGAAAACAAAAAGGGTACACAAGTAATTCAATCTTGTGTATGGGAGAGAAAAATGGCAGGAATTTTAAAGAACAAAGGATCTAATTTCCCAAAATTGGTAGTGCAAGTTACATACATTTTTGGTAGAACTTTTAAAAAAAATTTTTACAACAGTAACCTTGCAAACCATGGGAATAATTAAGAATATAACCATTTAATTTGGCAGTTGGTAATTGAAGCAGTTTAGTTTTACAAAAATAAAAAAGGAAACAGAAATGTTCTTGGAAACTGTTGTTATTTCAACATTTTTTGTAAAGGACCTGACAAATTATGTTCTTCTAGCTACACACAACTGTGTGAAATTCAGATGTTGAAATATAAAATTGGTGCCTGAAAATGCTTGACTTGATCAATTCTAGCCCATAGAAGCAGGCTGAGGAAAATTTCAAACATAGCCATGAAGTAAATATCCATTATTGGCATAGAGATAGGTTGAGTGTTCCCATCTCAAATTGCTCTAACTCTTTAATTTACCCTTTTCCAAATTATTTATCCCATGATAAGAGAATGCTTACTTTCTGATCCAAAGGAAAAGGGCCAATAAATTTTTCCATCCACAAATTTCTTTATAAATAAGACAAAAAAGAAAAGTAAGAAGAAAATAACATTGATTTTTAATAGATAGTGTTCCTTACACAAGTGGCCTGCTCATATATGTTCATAAACAAGTCATTGTACAACCTCATGCTATCACCTCACCTCCCTTTTATGTAAACAAATATCCTTTCAGGAGTTAGAGGCACTTGAACCCCTATTTCTATAGCAAATGCAAACAAGTGGGAATAGCTCCTCAAACTCTCTCTCTAAGGATATTTGCTCACTGTAAATAAGATGTTCTCTGAGTACCTAAACCTGAAGTTAAGAGTGATATATATATATATATATTATACTTTTTCCCTTGTCATTATTTTCCAGATTCTATCACAGATCGATTGAATGTGCTTTCTAATCGCTTTAATAGTGAAGGCTACCTCAAAACCAGGCCCAACTCAGCTCCAATGCTCAGTTATCAAGAAGGAGAAGCAATGCCTGTAGCTTTGACTTGACCTTTGTGTAAGAAACTCTCAAAACTAAGACAGATTTTTCAATACTGAGCATCCATGAAAGGAATCCCTCTAGTGCTGACAAGTTAACAAGCTTGGGAATTAGGGGGAAAAAGGAAAAACTGAAGTAACAAAATCCTGGCATTCAGTATTATGCTAAGTATAACTGAAGTAAACCAAAATTCAGAACCCAAATAACAGACATAATACTCACTACAAGAAATGAACAACAGCAACAACAAAATCCTCCAGTGTAAAATGAAGGCAGAGAAAAATTGTTCTGATTCACCAAACTTCCTAATCCTTTGAATATTCATAATTATTCTAGTTCTTGCCTGAGCATTAAATGTATTTATTAAATCTCTCTCTGACAGGCTGCACAAAAATTAAGCTTTAGTATTTGAATTTATTTTTTGTTCCCTTAACATTCCCTAAAAGTTTTGTTTCAAAAATCAAAAGTCTACTCTCTGGGCTAGACTCTTGGCGTATCCTGGACTCTTCTAGTGACCTGTTAATTTACCCAAGTGAAATGCCCATTTTTTTGCTTCTCTCTGTAGTTTATTTTTTTAAACATGGAAACAACATTGTACCTATAATTTGCCACGACAGGGTTATGGTGAAGACTCTGCAAACATTAGCTCATGGAGATTCTTCGGAACAAATAAGAAGAGCCATTTTATATTGGAAACGTTGATGTAGAATATTATAGTAGTAACTTCATAGTGACCAACAGAGGTGAAAGTCAGAATTACATACACACTCTGTAACAGGGTGCAGCCAAGAGGGGGGCCCCAAAAAGGGAGTTGGAATGGGGCCCAGAACTCACGGTGTCCAGGAAATATTAGACAGACATATAAGATGTCCTCACCCCTTTTGTGAGGTGTGAGTTGAGGGAAGGGACAAATGGAGCAGGGCAATTGAGTTGTTTTGCATAGCAATGGTTTTGCAGATAACCTCCAGAATGGTCATTTAACATATCTATAACCTTTAACTGGTTTCATAGATATGTTAAACAGCTGTGGCCATGCTCTGAGCCAGGGGGGATGGAAAGGACTTCCCCAAGGATGCAATTGGGGGAAGAACCCTAAATTAAAGCACCTGTGTGGGAGCTTGGAGAAGATTGGCTCCAGAAAATGGGACACACCTGCCCAGACTCATGATGGCATCCCAATAACCTTGGAAACATACAGGAATGCTGGCAGGTGTAACCAATTGTAGGAGGAGTCGGAAATGGGGCTGCAGAGGAGGATTGGTGTGGGGATTTAAACCCAGGCATGACAGCCATTTGGGGGAGATCCATGCGGTTTCACCAGAGAGCAGGACTCACAGCTCCATGAGAGAGAATCTGCATGCTTTCCCAAGAGTTAGGACCCTCACAACCCTGTGAGGGAAAATCACCATGTGGCTTTAGCAGAGAATTGCCACGTGCCTTTTCCAGAGTGAGGACCCCTTCCCCACATCTTTGGTAGAAGAACCACGCGGCTTTGGGGTGCTCCCTTTGGCTGCGTGGCCTGGGAGCAAGAGAGACTGCCTGGAAGAAGGGTGAAAGAACTCTTGCCAGTGGGCCATGAGAAGGTGCCACATGGCTTTGGATTAATTAGAGATCCTGCCTGGACAACGACACAGCTGACGGTGTCAAGAGCCTGGATCCCGGACGTGTGCTTCTCTTCCTTGCAAGTACGGTACCCTGAATTAGGGCAGAGGGAGATAGGAAGCACTGTGGGTGTCTGTGGGTATCCTAAAGGACTTTGATATTTCAATGGAGAAGTTAAGTTACTACTTTAACTCTGTATAGTATTAAATAAACATTTCCTTTCCTTTTCACAAATCTCTGGCTTTGAGAGACATCTTTCCATATGGCGGCAGACAATAACGGACCTTTTCTGTTGCTCGGTAACCGTTTTTGGGGGCTCGTCCGGGATCTTAATTGCCCGTGGAAGACTGATCCCTCAGGTTCGAGAAAGTGAGACTTTGTAAGTGTTTTGCCAGTCTCGAGAACCTTCAGTTTGCTCTGCAACAACTCCAGCCCTCAAAATTCTTTGTTATTGCCCACAGTCCTTTCCACTTTCAAGATCAAAGAACCTAGTGGTCCATTCGGTTTTTTCCTTTTTATCAAAATAGTTTACATTAACAAAAATTCAATCAACTAAAAGGCTATGACCTGAGACTCAGATATTTTTAAAACTAAGGTATCCTTTGGCATCTCAGATTTCTATTAGCCCAGGATAGGTATGCAAATCTCCCTTACTACTTAATATTATAAAGATTAGTTTTTGATGGGCAATTTAAGTCAATTGGTAAAAAGGGCAGAATTATAAACAGGGGAAATAATATATAATCCATTCTACATTCATTATCATGGATCTCAGTTCACCAAGGTATTGGCCTTTTTATGCCTTAAGGATATAAGGATTCCACCATTCAATGATGTATTGGACTGCATCACCTCTGTGCTCATTTTCTGAGGAAGGTTGTGTTACGGAAAATAATTGGGAAAATAATGACTCTGGCATGATTGGGGTAACGGAGTGAGGCTTTATTACAAGCGTGGACCCAGAGGAGGCAGTCTCCAAATTCTGGGCCACGAACCTTGGCTGGGCAGGGCTTTTATTGCTCTCTGGATGCCATATCCTACGTGGCAAAAGCAGAAGCTGATGCAAAAAATAACTCTAGCCTTGAGGTGTCCTTATCGGAAGCTGGGTGTACAGAAGCCAAAGCAGAAATTATGACTACCTAACCGAAACCCGACGGTTTTGTGGTTTCTAAGTAACTTAAACAAAACTCTTTCCCAGTTCCCGGTCCCTCTTCTGGGTCACTTTGTCCTAGTTGACTTTTCTTCTACAGTTGTATGGAATAACAGGAAAAAATTCAAGATTTTAATCTCATGCTTCACCCCGCAAATGTTGGATTTCAGTTATGTTGTATAATATTGAACGAATAATTTAATCCCTCTGAGTCTTAGTTTCTTATAAGATAGGAATAATTACACCAAACTTAGAGTATTACAAATGCTTTGTTTCATTCACCGCATTAAATTTTGCTTAGTTTAGAGTTCTGTCTCAGCTTCTTGAGGGCAAGGACTGTACCCTCTCCATCTCTATACTTTGGATATCTAACCTATGCTCGGCAAATAAAACAGTCAATAAATGTTTGTTAAACTGTATGAATCAACTATTTGCACAGCTGTAGCTCTTTGAAAACATACTGAGTAACATTTTTGTAAAGAAAAAAATACTGGTTTTAAATTCAGAGGGTATAGCAGATCAGATCTTTAACAAACGCTCACCCTCATTCTTCTAAAAGAGAAGAATGTGTTTCTTCACCTCTTAAATTTAGGCTTTGGCAGTGTGCCTTGCTTCAGCTAACAGGTTGTCAGACATGACCTGCGCAGAGGTTTGAATTGTGCTTGTACAACTGGGCTTACTTTCTTGATCTCCTTTCTGCCTTTTACCATGTGAAGAGAATGTGTTGAATAGGCACTAGTCAAAGGAGAATAAGAGACACTTGGTGTCAGTGTGTCCCAAAGCCAGACAAAACATTAATTGACCTTTAGATGCATAAGCCAGAAATATCTTGTACATACTACTGTGTACCACTAAATTTTGGGTGGCTTGATAGACAGCATTATTGTGGTATAGCTAATTAATACAGATGGTATTCCCTTAAAGAATATGTGTCATTTGCTATACTATTAATTCTCAAAGTGGACTATACTTTGAAACTATTGAATGAATCAATTGTTTAATTGAACTCAGTAGATTACCTTCTAATGTAAATGTGTTATTTGTGTGATGTTGCCAGTGGTATATGATTAAAATTGAGGGCAATTTCCTGAAACAAGTTATTTCTCCCCAGGCAAAGTTTTCCAGGAAATACACTGTTTGAAATTTTGTTTAGTGACAAGGTTTATTTTTTCCATTGTTGTTTAGGTCCCCCGTGAATGTCTGGTGCTGGCTTTTGGGCAGAAATATCTGTAAACCAGGACCGAATTCCTTTTTCCTCAGGCAACAAGGCATACGGAACTCTCCATGGGACCATGATGTGAGTTGAAGGAGGGACAGCAATGAGCACTACTTCTAGCCATGGGAGTCTAGGTGCAGTCTCGTAATTTGTATTTTTAACAAGTTTCCAGGAAGATACAAATACCAGAATAGGTTGTGTCTGCAGATTGCAGGCATGATAAGTGGAAAGAATTATTTGAAAGAAATTTACCAGCCACAATTGTTCAGCTTGGTATGGGCATCAGCCAGTTTTTTACAGAGAAGAAAATAGAGGTAAGTGGTGAAATTTATGTCAATTAAGTAGCAGTTAGTTAAGAAATCTCTTACTTTCCATCTCATACAGTTGCTGTAACCATTAAATGACGTTATGAGTATAAAGCAGTCAGCACAGTGCCTGGTATATATGAAAGCACTCAATAATGTTCTAATCTCTTACACAACAGAAATCAGTCATATATGTTTTAATTAAGGCTTTATATTCACTGAAGGTGCTCTTCTTTCTGACCACAACTCTGATGTCCTGAAAATCTTGTTTCTTATCCAAATTTTTTTAATTAAATTTTATTTTAATTGTTGTTCTTATACAGTTTTCTGTTTTCTACTCCCATCCCGTCCCTCCGCCCCAGCCCTCCCCAGCTCCCTTCCATTTCCACCCCCCCCTAGCTTTTGTCCATATGTCTTTCATACTTGTTGCTCTAATCCCGTCCCCTTTTCCCTGGATATTCCTATCCCTCTCCTCTCTTGTTCTCAATTTCAGTGTCTTTGGTTATATTATGCTTGTTTGTTTATTTTTTTGATTAGGTTCCTGTTAGAGGTGAGATCATATGGTATTTGTCTCTCACCTCCTGGCTTATTTCGCTTAGCATAATGCTATCCAGATCCATCCATGCTGTCACGAAGGGTAGGAGCTCCTTCTTTCTTTCTGCTGCATAGAATTCCATTGTGTAAATGTACCATAGTTTCTTGATCCATTCATTTACTGATGGGCACCTAGGTTGCTTCCAACACTTGGCTATTGTAAATTGTGCTGCTATGAACATTGGGGTGCATAGGATCCTTTGGGTTGGTGTTTCACGGT